>SJYC01000479.1:0-17251 GCA_006408675.1 Madoqua kirkii
TTGAGCATTCTTTGGCATTGCCTTTCTTTGGAATTGGAATGAAAACTGACATTTTCCAGTCCTGTGGCCACTGCTGGGTTTTCCAAATTTGCTGGCATACTGAGTGCAGCACTCTCACAGCATCATCTTTCAGGATTTGAAATAGCTCAACTGGAATTCCATCTCCTCCGCTAGCTTTGTTCGTAGTGATGCTTTCTAAGGCTCACTTGACTTCGCATTCCAGGACATCTGGCTCTAGGTGACTGATCACACCATTTTGATTATCTGGGTCATGAAGCTCTTTTTTGTATAGTTTTTCTATGTATTCTTGCCACCTCTTCTTAATATTTTCTGCTTCTGTCAGGTCCATACCATTCTGTCCTTTATTGAGCCCATCTTTACTTGAAAAGTTCCCTTAGTATCTCTAATTTTCTTGACAAGATCTCTAGTCTTTCCCATTCTATTGTGTTCTTCTATTTCTTTGCATTGATCACTGAGGAAGGCTTCCTTATGTCTCCTTGCTATCCTTTGGAACTCTGCATTCAGATGGGAATATCTTTCCTTTTCTCTTTTGCTTTTCACTTCTTTTCTTCTCACAGGTATTTGTAAGACCTCCTCAGACAGCCATTTTGCTTTTTTGCATTTCCTTTTCTTGGGGATGGTCTTGATCCTTGTCTCCTGTACAATGTCATGAACCTCTGTCCATAGTTCATCAGGCAGCCTGTCTATCAGATCTAGTCCCTTAAATCTATTTCTCACTTCCACTGTTTAATTATAAAGGATTTGATTTTTGTCATACCTGAATGGTCTAATGGTTTTCCTCACTTTTTTCAATTTAAGTCTGAATTTGGCAATAAGGAGTTTATGATCTGAGCCACAGTCAGCTCCTGGTCTTGTTTCTCCTGACTGTATAGAGCTTCTCCATCTTTGGCTGCAAAGAATATAATCAATCTGATTTCGGTGTTGACCATCTAGTGATGTTCATGTGTAGTCTTCTCTTGTGTTGTTGGAAGAGGGTGTTTGCAATGACCAGTATGTTCTCTAGGCAAAACTCGATTAACCTTCACCCTGCTTCATTCTGTTCTCCAAGGCCAAATTTGCCTGTTACTCCATGTGTTTCTTGACTTCCTACTTTTGCATTCCAGTCCCCTATAATGAAAAGGACATCTTTCGGGGGTATTAGTTCTAAAAGATCTTGTAGGTCTTCATAGAACTCTTCAACTTCATCCTCTTCAGCATTACTGGTTGGAGCATAAATTTGGATTACCGTGATATTGAATGGTTTGCCTTAGAAACCAACAGAGATAATTCTGTCATTTTTGAGGCTGCATCCAAGTACTGCATTTTAGGCTCTTTTAGACTGCATCTCCAACTCAAAACTCTGGGATGTGGTGATGGACAGGGAAGCCTGGTGTGCTGCAGTCCATGGGGTCTGACATGACTGAGTAACTGAACTGAAGATTCATTGACACCCATTTACCTAGATGGCTTTTCCATTATTCAGTGACAATCATTTCATTTAATGTATGGACCACAAGTTTTCTCCCATTCACCTACTGAAGGACATCTTGGTTGCTTTCAGTTTATGGCAATTATGAATAAAGATTCTGTAAATGAGAGATTGCACATTTTTGTGTGGACATAACTTTTCCAGTTATTTGAATAAATCCTAGGGTGTGGCTGTGGGATTATTTGGTAATATTATGTTTGCCTTTGTAGGAAACTGCCAAGTTGTTTTCCAGGCTGGTGTTCCTAATAGGAGGAAGGAAAGATCCTCCTCCTTTACATTTGTCAGCAAGAGACATTGTCAATTTTTTAAATTAATTTTAGCCATTCTAGAAAGTATATAATGGCATTACATTATTGTAATAGTATATATTTCCCTAATGAAAAATGATGTTTTATTATGTTTTGATATGCTCACTTCACATTGGTGTGTCTTCTTTTGTGAGATGTCTTTCAAATCTTTTGCTTATTTAAGAAATGTATTCTTTCTTTTTCTCTAATTTTATGGAAATATGTTTGACAAATATGACCGATAAATATGGTGAACTGGATATATTATGGTTTTGCAATGTAAGTTTTAAGGCATATAATGTGATGATATAATATGCATGTATATTTTAAATGATTACCAAAATCAGGTTAGTTAAGATATCCATCAACTCATACAGTTACCGTTTCTTTGTGTATACTTGAGAGCACTTAAAATCTATTCCCTTAATATTCAATATGATGCTATTAATTATAATAATGGTAATGTATATTAGATTAGCAGAATCTATTCATCTTATAATTGAAAGTGTGTAACTTTGACCAATTTCCCCAGTATCCCCAACTTGTTTGACCAACATCTCCCCAGTTCCCTCAATTCCCATCCCTGGTAACCATGTTCTACTCTCTAGTTCTATGAGTTTAACTTTTACAGATGCAACTACAAGTAATATCATACAGTATTTGCCTTGCTATGTATAACTATTCTACTTGGCATAATGTCCTCCACATTCCTCCATGTTGCTGCAAATTACAGGATTTCCTTCTTTTTATGGATGAAAAATACTCCATTATATGTATATATCACATTTTCTTTATCCGTTGATCTGTCTATGAAATCTTAGGTTTTTTGCCTATCTTACTTACTATGAATAATGCTGTGATGAATACAAGATTGAATATACCTCTGAGAGTTGCAGATCTCATTTCATTCATTTCATTCAATACAGAAGTGGGATTGTTGAATCATAGAGCAATTCTATTTCTAATTTTTAAGAAAACTTGATACTGTCTTCCATAAGGGCTGTATTAATTTATATACCAAATGGTAGTAAGTACACTCACCTCTATTGTCACCAATACTTGTTATCCTTTGCCTTTTTGATGACAACCATTCTAGTAAGTGTGAAGTGATCTTTCATTAAGGTTTTAATTTTCATTTCCTTGGTGATTAGTGATTTTGAGCACCTTTTCATATACCCACTAGACATATGCATGTCTTTTCTGGATAAATATCTGTTAAACTGCTTTGAATTTTTTTAAAATCAGGAGATGTGTATAAGAGACAGCTCTTGTAGAATACTTGTTATCCTTTGCCTTTTTGATGACAACCATTCTAGTAAGTGTGAAGTGATCTTTCATTAAGGTTTTAATTTTCATTTCCTTGGTGATTAGTGATTTTGAGCACCTTTTCATATACCCACTAGACATATGCATGTCTTTTCTGGATAAATATCTGTTAAACTGCTTTGAATTTTTTTAAAATCAGGTTATTAGGTTTTTTGGTATTGAGTTATATGGATTCTTAATATATTTTGGATACTAACCACTCATCAGATACATGGTAATATTTTCCCATTCCATAGGTTTTGCTTCTTCATTTTATTTTTTATTTTGATATGCAGAAGCCCTTTAACTTGATGAAGTCTCACTTGTTTATCTTTGCTTTTGTTGCTATACTTTTTGGTGTCATACTGAAAAGTAAACATAGTCAAGACAAATACAAAGGAGCTTTCTCCCATTTTCTTCTAGGAGTTTTACAGTTTCATGTATTACATTTAAGCCTTTAAAACATTTAAAGACAGTCTTTATGTGTGGTAGAATATAAAGATCCAACTTAATTATTTTTCCAGTATATATCCAGTCTTTCCAATATTTTAGTAGAGATTATATTTTCTTCTTTGTATATCCTTGTTATTCTTCTCAAAAATTGGTTGGCTGAAGAAGTATGGGTTTATTTCTGAGATCTCAATTTTGTTTCATTGATCTGTCTGTTTCTATGCCAGTTACATTATTTTTGTTTAATCACTAAGTCGTGCCCAACTCTTTGCAACTCCATGGACTGTAACCCATCAAGCTCTTCTGTCCATGGGATTTCCCAGCAAGAATACTATAGTGGGTTGCCATTACCTTTTAATTTTTATCACTTTTCAATATAGTTTGAAATAAATTAGTGTGGCACATCCCAAATGGTTCTTCTTTTCAAGATTGTTTTAGTTATTCAAGGAACTCTATGGTTCTTAATGAACTTTAGGATTGCTTTTACCATTTCTTTGAAAGTGCCATGGAATTTTAGTAGGGATTGTATTGAATCTCTTGGGCTTCCCTGGGGGATCAGACAGTAAAGAATTGGTAGATTTGTTTGGATAATATGGATATTTTAACAGTATCAATTTTTCCAATTCATGAATATACCAATATTTCCATTTATTTCTTTTTCAATGTCTTATAGTTTTAATGTACAGATTTTATACCTCATTTAAATTTGTCACTAAATATTTTATTCTTTTTAATGCTATTGTAAGTTATCTTGTTTCCTTAATTTATTTTTCAGAAAGTTTGTTGTTAGTATATAGAAATAAAAAAGGTTTTTGAATATGGATTGTGTATCCTGCAACTTTCCTGCATCCATTTATTAGGCGACAGTTTTCGGTGAAGTCTTTAAGGTTTTTTACATATAAAATCATAAACAGAAACAATTTACCTTCTTTTCCAATTTGGATGGGTTTTCTTTCTTTTTCTTCCCTAATTGCTCTACCTAGGACTTCCCTGAACTGTTTTCAATAGAAGTAGAAAAAGTGACCACCTATGTCTTATTTTGATCTTAGAGAAAATGTTTTCTCTTTTTCAGTGCTGAGTGTAATGTAGCTGTGGGCTTATCATATATGGCCTTTATCATATTGAAAAATATTCCTGCTATACCTAATTTGTTGAGAGTTCTTATCATGAAAGTATATTGAATTTTGTAAAATCTTTCTTCTGCATCCTTTGAAATTATCTTGTCTTTCACACTATTAAAGTGGTATATTGAAGTCTCTCACTATTATTGAAATAATTATCCATCTAATTATTATTATCCATCTGTCTAATGATCCATCAGTTTTTTAAATATTTGACTTATATATTTAGGTGCTCTGTTGTTGAGTGCCTAGCCTATATATTTACCTGTTTATATCCTTTGGACAATTGGCTTCTTTATTATTATTTAGTGGCCTTCTTTGTCCTGTGTGTCAGATTTTCATAGAAAGTTTATTTTTCCTATTTATAAATATAGCTACCCTGCTTTCTTTTCATTACCAAAGGGGTATCTTTTTCCATTTCTTTACTTTTAGTCTATATGTGTTTTTAAGACCAAAATGAGTCTCTAGTAGGCAACATATTAGATTCTTTTTGTTGTTGTTGTTCCAGTTGAGCCACTCTGTGGATTTTGCTTGGTGAATTATTCCATTTACATTTAATGTAACTGACAGGTAAGGAATTACTACTGTCAGTTCAGTTCAGTTGCTCAGTCATGTCTGACTCTTTACAACCCCATGGACTGCAGCACACCAGGCCTCCCTGTTCATCACCAACTTCAGGAGTTACTCAAATTTATGTCCATTGAGTCAGTGATACCATCTAACCATCTCATCCTCTGTCGTCCCCTCCACTTCCAGTCTTTCCCAGCATCAGGGTCTTTTCAAATGAGTCAGCTCTTCACATAAGGTGGCCACAGTATAGAGTTTCAGCTTCAGCATCAGTGCTTCCAATGAATACTCAAGACTGATTTTCTTTAGAGTGGACTGGTTGGATCTCCTTACTGTCCTATGGATGCTCAAGAGTCTTCTCCAACACCACAGTTGAAAAGCATCAATTCTTTGGCACTCAGCTTTCTTTATAGTCCAACTCTCACATCCATACATGACTACTGAAAAAACCATAGCTTTGACTAGATGGACCTTTGTTGGCAAAGTAATGTCTTTGCTTTTTAATATGCTGTTTAGGTTGGTCATGACTTTTCTTCCAAGGAGCAAGCATCTTTTAATTTCATTGCTGCAGTCACCATCTGCAGTGATTTGGGGCCAAATAATACTAATAAAGTCTCTCACTGTTTCCCCATCTATTTGCCATGAAGTGATGGGACCAGATGCCATGATCTTAGTTTTCTGAATGTTGAACTTTAACCCAACTTTTCACTCTCCTCCTTCACTTTCATCAAAAGACTCTTTAGTTATTCTTTCCTTTCTGCCATAAAAGTGGTGTCATCTGCATATCTGAGGTTACTGATATTTCTGCTGGGAATCTTGATTCCAACCTGTGCTTCATCTAGTGCAGCATTTCTCATGATGTACTCTGCATATGAATTAAATAAGCAAGGTGACAATATAGTCTTGACGTACTCCTTTCCCGATTTGGAACCAGTCTGTTGTTCCATGTCCAGCTCTAACTATTGCTTCTTGACCTGAATACAGATTTCTTAGAAGGCAAGTCAGGTGGTCTGGTATTCCCATCTCTTGAAGAATTTTCCACGGTTTATTGTGATCCACAGAGTCAAAGGCTCTGGTATAGTCAATAAAGCAGAAGTAGATGTTTTTCTGGAACTCTCTGCTTTTTTGATGATTCAACGGATGTTGGCAATTTGACCTCTGGTTTCTCTGCCTTTTCTAAATCCAGCTTGAACATCTGGAAGTTCTAGGTTCACATACTGTTGAAGCCTGACTTGGAGAATTTTGAGCATACTTTTCTAGTGTGTGAAATGAGTGCAATTGTGTGGTAGTTTGAACAGTCTTGGCATTGCCTTTCTTTGGGATTGGAATGAAAACTGACCTTTTCCAGTCCTGTGGCCACTACTGAGTGTTCCAGATTTGCTGGTATATTGAGTGCATCCCTTTCACAGCATCATCTTTTAGGATTTGAAATAACTCAACTGGAATTCCATCACTACTATTACTTCATTAATTATTTTCTAACTATTTTCCTCATGTAAATTCTAATAGTTTGTATCTTTTGACACTTTGATATGTTTTATTCTAAGTTATGAAATCTGGTGGCATAGTATTATCCCAGGTATTTATTTATAATTCTATTAGTGGTCATGGGATCAGTAGAAATCCTTCTCATTCATTTGTGTTATTGGTGTTTTGCATCTTCTCTCTTTAAATCTTCATTATCATAGCTAGCATTTTATCTATTTTATTGATCTGTTTGCTGTATACTTTAAATTCTACAAATTAGTGAACTACTTTGTAGGCGGTCAACAAATTGACATGCCAAACCCAAGAAATTTTATACTTTTAATCTAAGTGAGATAACAAGGGAACATGATAAAGAATTATGACTATAGAAAATAAGAGGATTTTAAAAATTTCTGTAGGCATTGAAAGCAAAGTTTTATTTGACAATTTCAATTTTGTTTTATTTTTAGAGCTATTTATTCAGTGTCTACTGTCCTCATAAATAATGGTAGCCTCTTTGAGTAATATGAGTAAAGGTCAATGAATATATAACTACCCTGTACCAGACAGTCTTTTAATCATTTTATAGACTTTTCATTTCCTCCTCAGAAAATCCAAAATTTAACAGAAAAATAAAGGACAGAACAGTGAAATAGTATTTTTTTTAATGTGATAGATAGTAAATGAAGGAACTTGTGTTCTAACTCATATCTTTCTGTTTCAAATCTTTGTTATTTCTAATGACTTTCTAATGATGTTTCAATTAGAGGCAAAATAATAAAAGTTAGTATATTTATCGCAATATGAAGGTAACATAAGACATTAATGAGACTGAGGTTTGTTGGGCTCTCAAGGAGAGCCCAAATTTGATTGAAAACTTACGGGAAAAAATCTTTATAGAGGAGATGATATTGAGATAGGAAACAGTAACTTAGGAAAGATGGAAAATCTAGGAAGTATAAATAACTGAATTTTATCTCAATATCAGAAATAGGGCCTTAGAAATCAATGATGGTAATTTTAAGAATCACATCATCAGAGAGAAGGAAAAATGATAGTGTATACATGCTCTTCAATGAAATAAGGATGGTGCACCGTACATATTGCAATTGGCTCTCAAGATCTGCTCTCCTCTCTTCTCATGTTGCCACCTACTCCATGTTTCTCTGCCTTCCAGATGGATTTATCTAAGCAGATGATTTTACATGGCTGTCTTTCTGCATACTGGTACCAATAACTTATACTTATCCCTTTAGGCCCAAAGTTGGTAAATCCTTTGCACTACAATATTTTTGCAGTATTCCCAACACTCAAATCCTGTAAATAATCTCCTTTAAGTAAACACTTTTCAAATAATCCAATTTCAAGTGTGCCATCTGTTTCTCTTTGGAACCTTTCTTGACACAGATGGCTTTATGGGAAAAATATCCAAACTGAAGAAAGTGCAGAATTCAATAAATTGGAGTAAGAAGAGGAAAGTCCACGTATGCATGTATAACTAGGGCTGTAAAAAAAATGTAACATAGTAAAAGCACTTTGAAAACTAAAATTATTATGCAAGCAATAAACAAAGAAGATGGTCATGACAACATTGATGATGGGAACTATCTTGAGTTACCCAAGGCTATGATCAGGGAAGGAAATGATAAAACTAATACTGAGTTTGGAACCAGAAAAGGAACAGGAATTAAAATAAGGACCTTGAGAAAAATGATAGAAGGTACTGATAAGAAAAGTGTCATAAAACCAAGAGGGAATATTCTTAGTAGCTGACGTAGGGGGAAATGTTTCTGGGTAGAAGATATGAGATAAAATTCATATTTGATGGAAAGACAAGAAATGTTAAAACATAAAAATTTTTCTGTGCCCTTTGTCCTCCTTTCCCCCATCTACTCTGCACTATGTAGCTGAATTATGCAACAGCCAAACCATGCATATCAGGAAAAAATACCTGCTGAACCATAAAGAAAAATATTACCTTAAACACCCATGGTGGATTGATGTTGATGTGTGGCAAAACCAATACAATATTGTAAATTAATAATAATAATAAATTTTTAAATAAAGAAAAAAACAACAAGACAACTCTAAAAGATAAAAGATTCCTTCTTGATCCTTTAAAGGGACACAATGATGCTTATGTCTAGACTATATAAACTGTCAGTACATCATCTAATGACAATGTTTAGTCTCAAAAAATTTATATAACTGTGTGTTGCTTCTAATGGCTGGAACAGTTCTCAGAGCTTTCTGAGATGCTGCTTCTAGTTTATAATCCTCACTTTGGCTCTAATAAAATTTTCCATTTTGTTCTTAGATTGCTTAATTTTTTTTGTCAACAAAAGTCAGTATTTCATACTGACTTTTTATAAATTCTTCTGAGATTGGGCTTCCTGTTAGCTCAGGCCTGCTGTCACCTTAGTAATTCATTCTATTTTATGGCGCAGAATGGTGATGGTAAAGGCTGAATGGTAGAGAATAACTGTGATACTATGGTAGGATGGGATGATAGTGGTGGTACAATTCAGAATGTTAGTAGAGAAAGCTGTTGTGTCAGGGACAAAAGGTATGGCAAGACTGAGGGAATTAGGAGAGGTATTCAGGTAATTAATGTGGAACCAAGTTATAGAACCCCCACCCCCAAAATGTACTTAAGTCATATCTATTTCTTTATGATTATAGAATGATAGAAATACAAGTGGAGCATTCAGTTGAAAACGTACGGTTGAAACTGATGAGTACAGTGACACTGAGTTAAGATTATAGCCATCACTAAAGTGAAAAGGCTTATATGATACAATTCTCAAACCTCATCATCTGGTCTGGGTCTATAATTTCCTGGCTCTTCACTCAAAAGTGGTAAGACACATCACACACTGCACTAATGCTGTTGAGTGTGCTCTTTTCTGTTCAGCTGATTCAGTAGCTCAAACAGCTTTTACCCTCTCCAGCTATGACTTGCTCAAAGAAACTAAGACCTCTTTGGAAGAATTTGTTTTTGAACATAAAATTCACAGCCTTATACAAAATAACCAAGAGTTGCAACTAGGTTTTAACTGTAGTATTTTTATAAGGCAACAGTTTAGAGCTGGAAACACAATTTTTTTCAAAAAAGAGAAAATTAGCATTTAGCACTTACAGTATGCATTGGTCTGAGCTATTAACACTACTGGTACTATTTTAATCTTTTTAATACTTTGTTGTTGTTGCTTGGTCATGTCTGACTTTATGACCTCATGAATTGCAGCGTGCCAGACTTCCCTGTCCTTCACTATCTCCCAGAGTTTGTTCAAACTCATATCCATTGAGTCACTGATGGCCATCCAAGCATCACATTCTCTGTCATCCCCTTTTCCTCTTGCCCTCAATCTTTCCCAGCATCAGAGTCTTCCAAAGAATCAGCTCTGCATGAGGAGGCCAAAGTGCTAGAACTTCAGCTTCAGCATCAGTCCTTCCAATGAATATTCAGGGTTGGTTTCCTTTAGGATGGACTGGTTTGATCTCCTTGCTGTCCAAGGGACTCTCAAGAGTCTTATCCAGTACTACAGTTCGAAAGCATCAATTCTTGGGCTCTCAGTCTTCTTTATAGTCCAATTCTCACATCCATACATGGTGACTGGAAAAACCATAGCTTTGACTAGATGGACCTTTGTTGGCAAAGTGATGTCTCTGCTTTTTAAAATGCTGTCTACGTTTGTCATATCTTTTCTTCCAAGGAGCAAGCATTTTAATTTCATGGCTGCAGTCACCATCTGCAGTGATTTTGGAGCCCAAGTAAATAAAGTCTGTCATGGTTTTCACTGATTCCCATCTATCTGCCATGAAGTGACGGGACCGGATGCCATGATCTTCATTTTTTTGATGTTGAGTTTTAAACCAGCTTTTTTACTCTCCTCTTTCACTTTCATCAAGAGTCTCTTTAGTTCCTCTTCACTTTCTGCCATAACGGTGGTGTGTCATCTGCATATCTGAGGTTAGTGATATTTCTCCCAGCAAACTTGATTCCAGCTTGTGCTTCATCCAGCCCAGCATTCCACATGATGTACTTTGTATATAAGTTAAATAAGGGTGACAGTATGCAGCCTCGACATCTTTCTCAGTTATGAACCAGTCCTGTTGTTCCACACCTGGTTCTAATGGTTGTTTCCTGACCTGCCTACAGGTTTTTCAGGAGGTTGGTATTTTTGGGTTTTAAGTATTTTGATATTTTGGTTTTTAAAGTGGCTGGTATTCCTATCTCTTGAATTTTCCACTGTTTGTGGTGATCTACACAGTCAAGGGCTTTAGAATAGTCAATGAAGAAGAAGCAGATGCTTTTGGGGGGAATTCTCTTATTTTTCTGTGAGATAGCAGATGTTGGCAATTTGATCTCTGCTTCCCCTGCCTTTTCTAAATCCAGATTGAATATTTGGGAGTTCTCAGTTCATGTACTGCTGAAGCCTAGCCTAAAGGATTTTGAGCATGTGAAGTGAATATAACTATACAGTAATTTGAACATTCTCTGACATTGCCAGGTATCCCTCTAGATGTGTATAAGAGACAGATGATGCACTATAAAAACTTTATACATATTATTGATTCCAAAAACTTAAAAGATCTTCATGTCTTCATATTATATAAAAAAATTCTATTGATAACCCATACTATTAGATATGGTTAAGTATAAAGTGTCTTACCATCTGTTACACAGATTTTTTTTCCTTAAAAGACTTTAACTGACTTTAAAATTCTATTCAAAATATATGTTTCAAAAGTAGAAACTATGATTCTCATTATAATGTTTATGGGTTTATTTCCCACAGAGTAGGAAAGTAAAGAAAAGTTCTCTAATCTAAAAGGTTTAAGAAATAAGGTGGTCTTGTCTACAATGATAAAAAGTAAGTTAAAAGCAAATTATTTATCTTAAAAGTGGCTAGTGTTTCATTATAATCACTTGAGGGAGCTTGATAAAGACCAATTAAAACAATTTCTGAGTGTGAGTCTGGACATCAATGTTTTGTAAAAGCTTCACAGCTGATTTCAAAGTCTGGCCAAGGTTGAGAGCCACTGTATTACTTAAATGATCTTGAACAAGTTGCTCAGCTTTTCTCAGCATCAGTCTCATCTATAAAGAGGGACTGGAATGGATGATCTTTATGGTTTCTGATCTCTAAAATTACATGGCAACAGGTTCATCGTGAAGTACTCAGAAAACAAACGTAAACCATGTCCGAAGTAGGGTGGCACAGAAGTTAAGAGAGAGACGTCGTAAGACTAAATTTCACTCACTGCCCAAGAATCAAGGGGGAATCTCATTTCTTTCAATTCCCAGAATATTTCTGAAAATTGTACAAATTGACAGTTCTAAGCTTTACGTGGAAAATTGTCATGGATACAAAAGTGAGGGCTCCTCCCCAAATCACACTGTTACTATTAATGTAAGTAGTAGCTGAAATCCAAACCCAGACCTTCTGACTCCAAGCTTTAGAGCAGACTATTTTGTAAATGTCACATAAATCACCCTTGCTATACTTATCATCTTCCTGAAGTGGGTCAGTAGCATCACTGCTATTCTGTTATTTCCCAAAGTGGAAACCCGTCACGAGAATCTCAACCACTAAATATATATATGAGTACCAAAGGAAAGTAGGGCAAACAACAAAACACCCCTCCAATCACTTTATTACTAAATAACACTGCTTCAAAGAAACCAAAACTGTGATTAAAGAATACTAAGAGATAACAATGAGAACGCTATGTACATTAATACCTATATGATGTGATTTAAAAAGTAATCACAGACTAACACTAAACATTTATTATTGAACGAAAATTAACAAACTAAGCATGTAATCATTGCAGATGGTGACTACAGCCATGAAATTAAAAGACGCTTACTCCTTGGAAGGAAAGTTATGACCAACCTAGATAGCATGTTACAGAACAGAGACATTACTTTGTCAACAAAGGTCCGTCTAGTCAAGGCTATGGTTTTTCCAGCGATCATGTATAGATGTGAGAGTCGGACTGTGAAGAAAGCTGAGGGCCAAAGAATTGATGCTTTTGAACTGTGGTATTGGAGAAGACTCTTGAGAGTTCCTTGGACTGCAAGGAGATCCAACCAGTCCATCCTAAAGGAGATCAGTCCTGGGTGTTCATTGGAAGGATTGATGCTAAAGCTGAAACTCTCAATACTATGTCCACCTCATGCAAAGAGCTGACTCATTGGAAAAGACTCTGATGCTGGGAAAGATTGAGGGCCGCAGAAGGGGACAATTGAGGATGAGATGGCTGGATGGCATCACCGACACGATGGACATGGGTTTGGGTGGACTCTGGAAGTTAGTGACAGACAGGGAGGCCTGGCGTGCTGTGGTTCATGGGGTCACAAAGAATCAGACACGACTGAGCGACTGAACTGAACTGAAGCATGTAATTCAAACAGAAATAACAAGATATATACCAAAAGGAAAATGCACATAAAACAAATTAAGAGAAATAGTAGAAAATGGTTCCCATAGCAATAGAAAAACGGACGAATGACAAGGCAGGCAATTCACAATTATACACCCAATAAAAAGAAAAGCTCAACCTAATTACCAGGAAGCACACATTTTAATGTCAGATTATCATTAATCCAATAACAGTAACACTGGAAAAGTCTGTCTTGAATAATTTTTGGTGTTAAGTGTGAAGAGAGGGATATACTTTCAGAATGAGAATATCAAATGATATAATGTTTTGTGGACAATATGCCAAAATGTCTCAGTATTTTGGCAGAGAGTGTGTGGGAGTGTGTGTGTAGATTCAACCTGGCAATACCACTCTGGGTCATGCATCAAAGAAAATAGGAGAGCTAGACTTTGGAACCAGGTTCACTGACCCATCCAAGCTTCTGGCATTATTCCTTTACCTCAACCCAATGATCTTCACCTCCAATCCATTTAAGTCATCTACTCACAGCCATTCAGAACACAGGTTGAATCTCATCATCCCCAAAATGCTCTTCAAAATTATAATAAAAGTGCTCATCTCTTCCCACCAACTCTCTCAGTAACTGTTCACCACACCTGGCCTTGCATTCCACGCCGCCTCTGGTCCCCGGAGCCTCTCCTTCCGCTCCAGCTCTGTTCAGCTCAGACAATGCCACCGCTTCTGCCACCTCCTAACAGCTCACACTTGTCTTCCTACTGCTCCTGCCAGGCAAACTTCCACATATGGGCCAACACAACTGAATTTTCCAGTACTCAAAATTGACGTCAACCACTCTGTGGTATCATACTCTTCTACGTTACTTAGCTAACAAACCTCACCTTTAATACCTAACCAGCTACCTATCCACATTCACAGTCTTCTAAATGTTACTGAAGAAGAGGAGACTCCCCAATCCTTCTGTTCCCCTAGTTAGCCCTCTCTTCCATCCTCCAGGACACTGCTGTTGCAAATCTGTACTCTCCTCTAAATCTGATTCCCAACACTTGCCCCCTCCCCACAGATGACCACTTTCTACTTCATTCAAGAAACAGACAACACCCCAGGAGCTCACTCTCTCAACTTGATGTTTCCAAATTGACACATGGGATTTTTTTGCATCCAGGTTCACCTAATCTCCGTTTCCTCTCTACTAAATGAAAGGTATCCCTCTCTTCAAATCTAATTCCTGTTGTCCCTCCAGTACCTTGCTAGATTCATTATTTTTCCTATCCCCTCATCCACTTTTATTTTCAACCTCTCCCTCAAGGCCAGTTCATTTCCATTCACATTTACACAGACCTAATTCTCTATCTTCTTAAAAACAACCTCCTCCCCCAATCTGTCCCCTGCTAGTTACACTCTCCTCCCCTTAGTCTCAAGCAATTTTCAAAAAACTACACATTGCTTTTACTTTACTCACAACTGCATACTTCTTACTCAAGAGTGCAATACAATGCAGATAAATTGAAGCGCAGACTTTGTTCTTGCTTCGCTGCTTAATTTCTGCAGCAGCGCTGCTCCTACAGCGACAGGGAGGCAGCCTCCCCAGCAACCCCTGAATGCGGCAGCATCAGCACCCGACGCGTCTTAGTCCTTCTCTACGGTATTTCCTGACCTCTCTTGTCACAGCTGACAGCACTGACCCATTTCTTCCTTTCACACTGTCTTACTTTGGATTCCATAACACTGAATTGCTCCGGGTTTCCTCTTACCTCTGTTCCCTCCATTCTGAAATCCCCTCCTTGCCCAGACCTTTAAGGGTTACTCAAGGCTATGCTTTTGACTGAATTTTCTTTTACACACTCTTCCAGGATAATCTATCTCATCTACTTCTAGTTTTAAGAACCAATCGGATGCCACCTGTATCTCTAGCCCAGTTCTCCCCTGACCTTCAGTTTTGCATATCCAACTCTACTAGAAAACTTCACGGATATCCCATAGGCAAGGATGGTTTCTAGACTACTTTAACTCTTCTCTAACCCAATCAAGCTGAGCACCATTTTGAAACAGCTTATACAGAAAAGCCTTTTCAGATGTCGTGAAGTATGAGAAGGTAGCAACTCTCGCACAGGGCTTCTCCGGGAAAGGTTATGTCCAGCAGCCGATGTAGCTACAACTCCTCTAACACAGTCAACAAAAGGGTCCAAAATGCAGTACTTGAGTGCAACCTCAAAAACAACAGAGTGATCTCTGTTCATTTCCAAGGCAAACTATTCAGTATCATAGTAATCCAAGTCTACGAATCAACCCCTAACGCTCAAGAAGCAGGAGTGGAACAGTTCTATGAAGACCTACAAGACCTTCCAAAACTAACACCAAAAAAAGGCGTCGTTTTCATCATAGGGGACTGGAATGCAAAGTAGTAAGTCAGAAGAGTAATAGGCAAGTTTGGCACTGGAGTACAAAATGAAGCAGGGCAAAGGCTAATAGTTTTGCCCAGACAACATGCTGGTCATCGCAAACACCCTCTTTCAACAACACAAGAGACAACTCTACACATGGACATCAACAGATGGTCAATGTCGAAACCAGATGGATTATATTCCTTGCAACTGAAGATGGAGAAGCTCTATACAGTCAACAAAAAACAAGATCAGGAGCTGACTGTGGCTCAGATGATGAACTCTTTATTGCAAAATTCAGACTTAGATTGAAGAAAGCAGGTAAACCACTAGACCGTTCAGGTATAACCTAAATCAATTTCCTTAGGATTATACAGAGAAAGTGACAGATTCAAGGGATTAGATTTGATAGACAAGTTGTGTGAAGAACTGTGGACGGAGGTTCGCAACAATGTACAGGAGGCTGTGATTAAAACCATCCCCTAAAAGAAATTCAAAAGGCAAAATGTCTGAGGAGGCCTTACAAATAGCTGAGAAAAGAATAGAAGCAAAAGGCAAAGGAGAAAAGGAAAGATATATCCATCTGATTGCAGAGTTCTAAAGAATAGAAGGAGAGGTAATAAAACCTTCCACAGTGATCAATGGAAAGAAAGAAATAGAGAACAGAATGGGAGAGACTTCAGAACTCTTCAAGAAAATCAGAGATACCAAGGGAACATTTCATGCAAAGATGGGCTCGATAACGGACAGAAATGGTATGGAGCTAACGGAAGCAGAAGATACTAATAAGAGGTGCCAAGAATACGCAGAAGAACTATACAAAAAAATCATCATGACCCAGATAATGACAATGGTGTGATCACTCACCTAGAGCCAGATATCCTGGAATGCTAAGTCAGGCGGGCCGGCCTTCAGTTCAGTTCAGTCGCTCAGTCGTGTCCAACTCTTTGCAACCCCATGAATCGCATCACGCCAGGCCTCCCTGTTCATCACCACCTCCAAGACTTCACTCAGACTCATGTCCATCAAGTCCGTGATGCCATCCAGCCATCTCATCCTCTGTCATCCCCTTCTCCTCCTGCCCCCAATCCCTTCCAGCATCAGAGTCTTTTCCAATGAGTCAACTCTTTGCATGAGGTGACCAAAGTACTGGAGTTTCAGCTTTAGCATCATTCCTTCCAAAGAAATCCCAGGACTGATCTCCTTCAGAATGGACTGGATGGATCTCCTTGCAGTCCAAGGCACTCTCAAGAGTCTTCTCCAACACCACAGTTCAAAGCATCAATTCTTTGGCGCTCAGCCTTCTTCACAGTCCAACTCTCACATCCACACGTGACCACAGGAAAAACCATAGCCTTAACTAGATGGACCTTAGTCAGCAGAGTAATGTCTCTGCTTTTCAATATACTATCTAGGTTGGTCATAACTTTCCTTCCAAGAGTAAGCGTCTTTTAATTTCAAGGCTACAGTCACCATCTGCAGTGATTTTAGAGTCCAAAAAAGTAAAGTCTGACACGATTTCCACTGTTTTCCCATCTATTTCCCATGAAGTGATGGGACCGGATGCCATGATCTTCATTTTCTGAATGTTGAGCTTTACGCCAACTTTTTCGCTTTCCTCTTTCATCAAGAGGCTTTTAGTTCCTTTTCACTTTCTGCCATAAGGGTGGTGTCAACTGCATATCTGAGGTTATTGATATTTCCCCTGGCAATCTTGATTCCAGCTTGTGCTTCTTCCAGCCCAGCGTTTCTCATGATGTACTCTGCATA
>SJYC01000480.1:0-34597 GCA_006408675.1 Madoqua kirkii
AGCCTGAATTTGGCAATAAGGAGTTCATGATCTGAGCCACAGTCAGCTCCTTTTTGTTGACTGTGTAGAGCTTCTCCATCTTTGGCTGCATAGAATATAATCAATCTGATTTCAGTGTTAACCATCTGGTGATGTCCATGTGTAGAGTCTTCTCTTGTGTTGTTGGAAGAGGGTGTTTGCTATGACCAGTGCATTTTCTTGGCAAAATTTTATTAGTCTTTGCCCTACTTCATTCCTCATTCCAAGGCCAAATTTGCCTGTTACTCCAGGTGTTTCTTCACTTCCTACTTTAGCATTCTAGTCCCCTATAATGAAAAGGACATCTTTTCTGGGTGTTAGTTCTAGAGGTCTTGTAGGTCTTGATAAAACCGTTCAACTTTAGCTTCTTCAGTGTTACTGGCTGGGGCACAGACTTGGATAACTGTGATATTGAATGGTTTGCCTTGGAAACGAACAGAGATCATTCTGTTGGTTTTGAGCTTGCATCCAAGTACTGCATTTTGGACTCTTTTGTTGACCATGATGGCTACTCCATTTTTTCTGAGGGATTCCTGCCCACAGTAGTAGATATAATGGTCATCTGAGTTAAATTCACCCATTCCAGTCCATTTTAGTTCGCTGATTCCTAGAATGTCGACGTTCACCCTTGCCATCTCGTTTGACCACTTCCAATTTGCCTTGATTCATGGACCTGACATTCCAGGTTCCTATGCAATACTGAAAGTGAAGTCGCTCAATCGTGTCCAACTCTTTGCGTCTCCGTGGACTGTAGCCCGCTAGGCTCCTCTGCCCATGGGATTCTCCCAGCAAGAATACTGGAGTGGGTTGCCATTTCTTTCTCCAGGAGATCTTGCTCTTTACAGCATCAGATCTTGCTTCTATCACCAGTCACATCCACAACTGGGTATTATTTTTGCTTTGGCTCCATCCCTTCATTCTTTCTGGAGTTATTTCTCCCCTGATCTCCAGTAGCATATTGGGCACTTACTGACTTGGGGAGTTCCTCTTTTGGTATCCTATCATTTTGCCTTTTCATACTGTTCACGGGGTTCTCGAGGCAAGAATATTGAAGTGGCTTGCCACTCCAGTTAGGAAGCATCATTATGAACAAAGCCATCATTATGAACAAAGTTAAAGTTCATCATTATGAACAAAGTGGAGGTGACAGAATTCCAGTTGAGCTGTTTCAAATCCTGAAAGATGATGCTGTGAAAGTGCTGCACTCAATATGTCAGCAAATTTGGAAAACTCAGCAGTGGCCACAGGACTGGAAAAGGTCAGTTTTCATTCTAATCCTAAAGAAAGGCAATGCAAAAGAATGTTCAAACTACCGTACAACTGCACTCATCTCACACACTAGCAAAGTTATGCTCAAAATTCTCCAAGCCAGGCTTCAACAGTACATGAACCATGAACTTCCAGATGTTCAAGCTGGATTTAGAAAAGGCAGAGGAAACAGAGATCAAATTGCCAACATCTATTAGATCATAGAAAAAAACAAAAGAATTCCAGAAAAACATCTACTTCTGCTTCACTGACTACACGAAAGCCTCTGACTGTGTGGATCACAACAAAATGTGGAAAATTCTTCGAGAGATGGGAATACCAGACCACCTAAGCTGCCTCCTGAGATGTCTGTATGCAGGTCAAGAAGCAACAGTTAGAACTGGACATGGAACAACAGGCTAGTTCCAAACAGAAAAAGAAGTATGGCAAGGCTGTATATTGTCACTCTGCTTATTTAACTGATATGCAGAGTACGTCGTACGAAATGTTGGGTTGGATGAAGTACAAGCTGGGATCAAGATTGTCAGGAAAAATATCAATAACCTCAGATATGCAGGCTACACCACTCTTATGGCAGAAAGTGAAGAGGAAATAAAGAGCCTCTTGATGAAAGTGAAAGAGGAAGAGTGAAAAAGCTGGCGTAAAAGTCAACATTCAAAAAACTAAGATCATGGCATCCAGTCCCATCACTTCATGGCAAACAGATGGGGAGACAATGGAAACAGTGAGAGACTGTATTGTCTTGGGCTCCAAAATCATTGCAGATGTTGACTGCAGCCATAAATTAATAAACACTTGCTCCTTGAAAGAAAAGCTATGATCAACCTAGACAGAATATTAAAAAGCAAAGACATTACTTTGCCAGCAAAGGTCCATCTAGTCAAAGCTATGGTTCTTCCAACAGTCATGTATGAACGTGAAAGTTGGACCATAAAGAAAGCTGAGTGCCGAAGAATTGATGCTTTTGAACTGTGGTGTTGGAAAAGACTCTTGAGAGTCCCCTGGACTGCAAAGAGAGCAAACCAGTCCATCCTAAAAGAGAGCAGTCCTGATTATTCATTTTAAGGACTGATGCTGAAATTGAAGCTCCAATACTTTGGCCACCTGATGCAAAGAACTGACTCACTGGGAATGACCCTGATGCTGGGAAAGACTGAAGGCAGGAGGAGAAGGGGATGACAGAGGATGAAATGGTTCGATGGCATCACCGACTCGATGTACATGAGTTTGAGCAAGCTCTGGGAGTTAGTGAAGGACAGGAAAGCCTGGCATGCTACAGTCCATGGGGTCATAAAGAGTAAGACATGACTGAACTGAACTGAACTGTGCTGAGCCCTGTGTCAACACTTCCAGTAAGTCATCTCAAAACAATCGGTTAATACTAAGCAGTACAATCAGAGTAAACAAGTTTCTCCTGGCTGAAGCAGGGATATGGAACTATACTTTCATTTTGCTGCTTATTTCCCCCTAAAAGGATGGTAGTTTTTCACTGATTAGAGAGACAGAATATGGTTAAGACTCAAGAAATCCATTTTTTTTTCTTAGCCACATACTTCTCTTTTATGAAATCATGCATTTTAAAAGAAAAACATACTCAACACGTTCTACTAAATACAGCTAACATCACTTTTTTTACCCAAAAGGGAGACAATCATAGTAGTTTATTGAAAAAAGCCAACGCAAAAGCAGATTAGTGATCCTTTTCATCTCATTCTGTTCTGAGGTAGTTGTCTCTCACTTCTCCAATATTCCTTACATTAAATCCAGTGGTTCCAACTTATCATCTAACTACTTTCCAATGTGAACACTATATTGTATCCCATGACACTTTCTTAGTTCAGGCCAACCACCATTAAAAGTAGTCATA
This sequence comes from Madoqua kirkii, assembly GCA_006408675.1. Classification (NCBI taxonomy): domain Eukaryota; kingdom Metazoa; phylum Chordata; class Mammalia; order Artiodactyla; family Bovidae; genus Madoqua; species Madoqua kirkii. Next base: position 3,155 of record SJYC01000480.1, read on the forward strand.
TCCACGAATTTAAGTTGTATGTTTCAGATATAAAAGTAATGTCTTTTAAATCTTATCTCCACAGTAGTATGATGTTTTGCAAGTCAGTCTTCCTACATATCACTTACTTCATGGGTGCTAATACGTACCATGTCTCAGGCAGCGTACAAAGAGCCTCACAATATTTAACTCGTTTACTCTGTGTTAGATTTCTATTTGAATCCTGGCTGGTTATTCAGGCAGACTTAGTATTTGAAAACAACAAATACTGTTGAGATTTGTGAACACTGATGCAGGCATTTTTGAGGCAATCGCTATCCTCTGACCCAAAAATTCCACCTCTAAGAATCAATACTAAAGGGATGTTCACATAAATACTTCAAAGATACATGAACAAAATATGTGTAGTACACTACTTACTGTAATACTGCAAACAACCCTAAATATCCATCAATGGTGAAATGGTATAATACATTATTGCTCATGCATACAGCTGTATAGTTATACAATACAGTAAGAACAGTGACTATATGAAGAAATTCACAGAATGCATGTACATTAAAATGACTGGAGGAAATATTTACAATTATGTTTAAGGACAAAAGCAATGGATTTTTAAATACATAGTATTGCTTTTGTGTATTATATGCACACATTTTTCTGAAAAAAAAAAAAAAGAGAGAGACAAGCAATATATACAGAATTCAACAGTGGTTACTTAGACCAGGGGCCTAAAGCCTTTTACTCTTAAAGTAATTATACACTTTACTTACCATAACAAGTCTCGATTGTTTTTAGTAATGAGGGTAAATTTAAATAGTTTAAAAGAAAAAAACACCTCATGGTACCCTCTTTCAATCATTACTAATATTACACAAGAATACACTGCAAGTTATGAGATCTCACTAAAGCAGAAAATTCTGGATAGTAGTTTGAACACTACATAGCCTAGCAATTTAAAAAATTAGTATCAGCAAATAAGTTTAGTCATTAACCATTATGTATGTGTTAGTCACTTAGTTGAGTCTGACTCTTTGCAACCCCATGAACTGTAGCCTGCCAGGCTCCTCTGTCCATGAAGTCTCCGAAAAGAGTACTGGAATGGGTTGCCATTCCCTTCTCCAGGGTATCTTTCCAATCCAGAGATCGAACCTGGGTGTCCCACGTTGCTGGCAGATTTTTAACCATCTGAGCCACCAAGGAAGTCCCCATTAGCAAAAGGAAACAGAGACCTAAAGCAAAATATGTTTACAAAAGGATTTAATACATTTACACTATGGGCAAAACTTTTCCTTTTCGGTTCCTTGGGTGGTATCCTTTCATTTGAGAAACTAGTGCAGGTACCAAAGAGTATTTCCTGGATCTTTGCCACAAAGCAGGTTTCAGGTAATTCCAAACACAGAACTGATTATGAAGATGTCAGCTGACGTTAATGCAACAGGAAAATCTTCCCACTGGACCAAAGGAATGAAAAAATGTGGCACAATCTTTTCTAAACTGAAAAAATAATTCAGATTACAGTATTAACAATGTGTGGATAACAGTAAACAAAGGCAGTAACCCTCATTCTCAAATTAGGGTTACGATCTAGAAGTTACTATTTTAAGCATAACTCGAAATTCATAATCCACTCTCCCCCAACAGAATGATGATTCTCCCCCAACTATGATGATTAGGCTCCTAGAGCCAAAGTACTCAAGTGTTAGTCGCTCAGTTATGTTCAACTCTACAACCGAGAGCTGTTGAATTGCAGCCCTCCAGGCTCCTCTGCCCATGGAATTCTCCAGGCAAGAATACTGGAGGGTGAGCCATTCCCTTCTCCAAGGGAATCTTCCCAGTCTGGGTCTCCAGCATTGCAGGCAGACTTTTTACTGTCTGAGCCATCAAGGAAGCCCCTGGTAACCAACAGCAGCTACTAATTTCTTTTCTTTTCTTTTCTTTTGGTAAATAAAAAAAGCCTGTCTGTTTATGCCAGTTTAATCTAATCTACAATATTATAAATACATTCCTAACAGTATGGTCTCATCAAGATCAAAACAGACACAGACTTTGAAGACAGTAAAGCAGAACTCCCAAGTTAGTTGTAAATTTTAAAGTTTCTATACAGGAAGAGAACGGATCTAATACACTACAAAAAAAAGCCACCCACCTAATACAACCAACCAGACATGCAGAGGGCAGGATAGAGGGAGAGACAACAACTGTTATCCACCTGTTCAAGCATCGAGGACCTACTCACACATACTAGTCATTGGTAGCTGGTCTACTTCCTCTGCTGGAATAGGTATATATAATGTTAAAGGGTTCATAAAGTTCATTCCACTATAAAATTAGCTGTCAAAGAGCCAAATACAAGGAATGTATTTATCCACACTTACAAGGAACAGACGTGTGGTATCCTTCAGCAGGATTCACTGTTCTATACCAAGTTTAAATTTATAACACTTCTTTCCAAAAGCAACAGAAATTTTATACACTATCTATCAAATAATCTCAATTTCCAAGCCTAAAATGGCAGAATACTGCTCTCAACACTGAAGTTGCTTACTACATCAAGCTGAGAAAATAAAGATATCTCACACAAACCATGTTCAAAGAGGACAGAGGAAAAAAACACTGATCACAATGAATGGAAAACTGATACAGACAGGATTTGTTTTTTTTTTTTAATTGCATAGATTTCTGATTTCACAGTTTACCCAAATTTTCAGATCCATGAGCTCATCTGATTTTCACACCAACTCTATGAAGAAGGCAGGTAAATTACTATTACTCCCATTTTACCCATGAGAAAACAGATTTAAGTACTATACCACACTCAAAGATACAAGGCAACTACAAAGTGGGAAAAAGCTCTCCTCTACCTTAGGAACGGTATGATGTATTTGAAAGAGTAAGACGTTAAAAAAAAGGGGGGGAGGGCAAACAGATTCAAGAGCTACTCTTAGGTTCTGCTGTAAGGAAGAGGGGGAAACGGGACAGCAGACAAATGTGGAGACAAGGGAGGGTTTTATTAAAACAAGGACAAGGTTTAGAAAGCTCTGGAAATGGAAAAATCAATAATGAAGAAAAGGAGAACTGATGGAGTGATTCCTTTATAAATGAGAGTTTAGGATGTCGTGGGAAAGTGAAGAAACTGGCCTTAGATAGCACTATCCACAATACAAAGCTATCTCCACAATAAAGAGAGGCTGTCGGGTAGGGAACTCTGCTAGGATCTTGAGTAAGTTCTGTTCTGACAGTTTCTATGTTCTCAATAAAATCTCAGATCTAGGGTCATCAAATGAAAATAAAGAGTGGAGATGATATGAAATCTGCCTATGACACCAGAAAAATGAATTGCCTAGTAAAATGAACGACTGCCAGTACGAAGGGCTTGATGATCATTATTGTTCAGGAGTTTGAGACAAGGAGCCCACGTGTCCAGTTTCCAGGAGCACAAGGGCAAGCACAAGCAGACTTAATCATATCCGAGGTTTTCAAACAAGAGCAGCGGAGTGAGAGTGGGGCTGCGCTGTGACACTGTCACCAAGCACACCGTGCTTTATCTCAGACTCACATAGGCTTCAGACAGTCCCGAGACGCCAGGATTTCTGCGGCTGTACTCTCGGCTTCACTGACGAGGAAACAGGCACAAAACTGGGTAACTTGCCAAAGATCGCATCACATGGCAAGTGCTACAGCCAGGATTGAAAGCTAGGCAGCCTGGCTCAAGAGACATGCTACACTTGACCCTTGCAAGGGAGTGATTATAACCACTGACTCTATTTTAGCTGGGCAAAAGTGGAAGTCCAGAGGGGAGGGCCAGAGAAAAGCAGTATGGATCAAATGGATTCTAAGTCTCATAAGAACTGGAAACAGAGGAAAGTTAAAGTGTGGTACCAAAGACAGATTACTGTGGACAAGAGGAAGAGCTCCAGTTACTTGCTGTGATAAAAGCTAGTTACCACTCCTAGGTCTGAATAAATGAGTTAAGTAGAAGGAAAGCTCACTAGATGTGCAATTAATGAACGGAGATGAGACTGTGGACAAGACAGTGAAACTACCAGGGCCATTGACTGACTGTGACCCCAGACACGTTACTAATCATGCTGGTCTCCAATTCTTCTTTTTAAACACACATTATTACATATTTTTCACAATTCTGGTTTGGTTTTGTTTTTTTTTTTAAACAATGCCTACCACAGGCTGTGACACTCAGAATTATTGCGATTGTTTTCACGTGTCTCCCATGCATTCCTCCATTCACTCAAATCTAACTCCTGGCCTCACCGCTTCAAGCAGACTACTCACCCGGGTCACTTATGACCTCCAAGTTGCCCAAACCAACAGTCATGTTCCTTGTTTTCATCTTACTTTTTTGCAAGTAGCAGATACACTTGACCCTTTCCTCGTCTTTGAAACTTTTTTCTTCTCTTGGATTCTTCCTACTTCAAAGGTTGCTCCTTAATTGCCTGACCTTCTCATTACTCAGTCTTCACATGGTATATATAGTACCCCAGGTTTCAGCCCTAAGCCCCATTCCATTCCATTCTCACGAAAGTTCCTCAATTCTATTAGCATATAAGGGATAATTTAGGCACTTGGGCTCAATTTCATCAAGAACAGGCACTGAAAAAGGTTGAGGCAAGATGATCTCATCCATTCCCATGGACTGAGGTCAAACATACATGTGGCCTGTCGTGTCTCCACTACCGCTAAGTCACTTCAGTCGTATCCGACTCTGTGCGACCCCACAGACTGCAGCCCGCCAGGCTCCCCCGTCCTTGGGATTCTCCAGGCGAGAACACTGGAGTGGGTTGCCATTTCTTTCTCTAATGCCCGAAAGTGAAAAGTGAAAGTGAAGTTGCTCAGCCGTGTCCAACTCTTAGAGACCCCATGGACTGCAGCCTACGAGGCTCCTCCGTCCATGAGGTTTTCCAGGCAAGAGTACTGGAGTGAGGTGCCATTGCCTTCTCCATGTCATGTCTCTAACCCCAGCCAAATTTCCCTCTGCAGTTGAAATTCATAGCAAATCTTGTCATTTCCATCTGAATGTTTAGTAGGCATCTTAAATCTAAGTCTTTGAGTTCCCAACCCAATCCCTAAACCTGCTCCTCTCCCAACCCTCCATGTCTCAGCAAAGAACATGGTGTTCACACGAGTTATACAACTAAACCCTATACTTAATCTTTGATTTCTCAACTTCTCCCACTACAACCCATCATCAGCTCTACCCTTCCAACCATATCGCAAATCCCTCCAACTCTCTTTATATCTCTACTCTTACTTCCCTGGTCAAAACTCCTCAAACTGTTGTGCAAGCCTCACTGCTCTTCGTACTATCTGTTCTCCAGACAGCAAAGTAACTTTTCCAAATCATAAAAGAAATATTTTTTCTGCTCTGCTTAAAAGCCCCCAAAGGCTTCCTATTTTACAATGAAAATCTCCAGCTTACACAAAGCCCTACAGGCCCCGGCCTCTTGCCTAACTCAAATCCCTCACCTCTCTTTCCCTTCACCTACTAGAACAACAAAAAAGGCCTTTTTTGATTCCCACCTACTTTTTGATTCCCTCATCTACAAAACAGGCCTTTTTTCATTCCCAAAGCACACCCCTGAAAGTCTTTCCCTAAAGAAAACACTCTCCCCATCTGAGCGCTTATTATTCAGATCTCAGTTTAAATGTCACCTTATTTAGAAAGGTCTTCTGTGACCAGTCAATTTAAAAGTAGCCACCTAGTCATGTACTATCACATTACCTCACCCTATTTCAATTCTCTACATTACTCTTACCATTATCTGGTTTTGAAAACTTGTTTTTCAACTGATTTATCCCACTATAATGTACACACCATGACAGCCGGACCTGACATTTTTGGTTAGTATGCAACCAATATTAAATAAACTAACATGCAAAGAATGAGGGAATCACTGACTTGACAATTCACCAAAAAATGTATTTAGTTCATTCAAAAGATCTTTACCAAATTCTTGTTGCTGTTGTTTAGTCTCTAAGTCATATCCAACTCTTTGCAACCCAATGGACTGTAGGCTCCTCTGTCCATGGGATTTCCCAGGCAAGGATACTGAAAGGGGTTGCCTTTCCTTCTCCAGGGGACCTTCCTGACCCAGGGATCGAACCCACATCAGCTGCATTGGCAGATGGATTCTCCACCACTAAGCCACGGGGAAAGCTGCCTTAAATGCTCCCTGGGTGCTAAGCACAGAGACAGCAAAGGTCCGACACAAGCCACGCCAGGTTTCCCAGGCACTTCCAGTATTCTGTAAACTCTTTGCAACCCAATGGACTGTAGGCTCCTCTGTCCGTGGAATTTCCCAGGCAAGGATACTGAAAGGGATTGCCGTTTCCTTCTCCAGGGGATCTTCCCGACCCAGGGATCGAACCCACATAAGCTACATTGGCAGATGGATTCTCCACCACTAAGGCACCGGGAAAGCTCCCTTAAATGCTTCCTGTGTGCTAAGCACAAAGACAGCAAAGGTCCGACGCAAGCCACGCCAGGCTTCCCAGGCACTTCCAGTATTCTCTTTTACCAAAATACCTTAGTTTTACCTCTGTGATATAGCATTTTAATACGTTAATAATCTAGGAAACTTTCATAATAAGGCACTAAATCCAGCACAACTCTATTATAGTACAATCAGTCACGATGGGAACAATGTGCTAAAAAATGATGGCTAGTAAATCCTATATACAAAACTAGTACTCAAGCAGTATTTTGCAGCACAAATGTATCACAAAGTGAGATAATTCTTTGCAGATTACTGTACAGAACATCAAATACACTGTCTATACTAACTAAAACTACTGTACTTTAGCAACTGTCTTATCAAAAACTTCCAGTGTATACACATAGCTTTGTTGTGACTTATGTAGTATTTCAGCTTGTGCATTTAATGTCTCACCTCCAACTTACTGTTGTTACTCCCCCAGTTATTTTATAAGAGGGGATGAATTATTATTGTAATAATAAAAAGACTTCTGTAATGGTCAACACTAAAGGCAGTGCAAGGTAATGGTCAAGTAAATGGTACAAAATGGCAATGTTAAGAAAGTTTCACTGGTTTTAAAAACAAATCCTCTTGCTTTTTCTACTGTGTCCATCTCCTACGCTATAGCCACCGACTGAGCTAAGACTATGAAATACGTCTCCCCAAAAGCCCCAGACCATGTCTCCCGTGTCCCTGCATTCCTCTGGTTCTGCCAGTCAAAGCTTACTGAACATTTACTTTTTGAGCAAATGAATCACCCATGACTCCCCTTACTCAGTTCTCTTTCACTCATTTTTGCTCCTACTCCTCTCAAGCTCACAAGAGTTTCTACACCAGCCATTTCAAGTTACTTAAGTAATTTAAGGTTCCTTAGTTACTTCTAGTCAAAAAAATCAAACCTCTGAGTGGCCAACATAGAGGTTTCAGAGACCAAAATCTGTTGATTTTATGTGAACCTCCCTAAAAGTCTCACTAAAATCCTATTTTTTCCTTTATTTTAGATTTTCCTAATATCCTTGGCTATCTAGTTTTCACAAACAGGATACTTACAGTCTGCCGATAATTATATAATTTTCATTGCTTCTTTTCTTACTGGAATGCTCTCAAATACAGTATTAAAAATAAACGTTAATTTAAAAATCACTATAAATATGCAATTAAAACAGCTCTAATGTTTTCCCCATTTCTGAAATTTAAGTTCATTGAAGTAAAAACCCACAAGTCATTTTAAAGTAAATGTTCCAGAATATCCTGATTAAATGTTTTCATTTCTTGTCCCAGACTAACATTGTTAGGTTTTACATTTATATAAATAGCAGCTCAATTATACTTGGACAAACTGCAACAAAATACTGAAGAAGCAACTCTGTAACTAAGCTTTCCGAAAATCTACCTCCAGAAGTATGTTTATAATTCATATAAATAAACTGGAAAATAGCAATGTAGCTAATTATCTATACAAACACAAATGGTAACATAGCTAATTATCTATACAAACACAATATTGGCTCTAAGATAATGCGTAAAATGCCTAAAGAGCAATACAAATCTAGTAGAACATAAATATTTCAGTGGAGCTGTAGAAAGTCACCCCGTATCTTCAATAAACCCAGAAATATAACACACACACACACACACACACACACACACACACACACACACACACACACACACACACCTCAAACCTTTAGGTTTCAATAATTCTGGAACTAATTGTGAATACCAGTTGGTAAAGTTCCTGCAGCGCCAACATTACAAAAAACTAAAGTCAATACCTATTTTATGGACAATTTTGGCTGAAAACATTAAACAGGTGCATTTTCACTTACATCCTTTAACTTATAAGTACATAATAAGCAGTAAAGGAATATTCAGGAAGAATTTGATGTTAGTAATAGCAATCCACAGGTGTTGTCAATTTTGAGGACACTGAATTTCTCACTGAAACTTGGTATCTCTTGCACCTTTTAAGAATTTATCATGTAGCATATTTATACATATAATTGCCTTGAACTAAAATCATTTTGTGCCACAATTTCAAAAAGCTTGAAGAAGTAAAGTGAAGTGAAGTCGCTCAGTCGTGTCCAACTCTCTGCGACCCCATGGACTGTAGCCTACCAGGTTCCTCTATCCATGGGATTTTCCAGGCAATAGTCCTGGAGTGGATTGCCATTTCCTTCTCCAAGGGATCTTCCCAACCCAGGGATCAAACCCAGGTCTCCCGCATTGTAGACAGACGAGTTACCATCTGAGCCACCAGGGAATCCCTCAAAAAGCTTGGGAGCTACATTTTTAAAATAATTCAACATGTAGAAAACTTCCTCACTCAAAGGTACCCACTGATTAGTAATTGGTTCCATTTACTGACCACCAATTAAATACTATTTAATCTTCACATCTTTGTAAAACAGGTACATAGCAAATTAACTTAAGAGTCGCAAATGGGAGCTCAGGTTTATTTAATTAACCAACACGAAGTAGTCCTGTATGGATGCGAGAGTTGGACTATAAAGAAAGCTGAGCGCCGAAGAACTGATGCTTTTGAAATGTGGTGTTGGAGAAGATTCTTTCGAGTTCCTTGGACTGCAAGGAGATCAGTCCTGAATATCAGTGGATGGATTGATGCTGAAGCTGAAACTCCAATACTTGGCCACCTGAAGCGAAGAAATGACTCACTGGAAAAGACCCTGATGCTGGGAAAGATTGAAGGCAGGAGAAGGGGACAACAGAGGATGAGATGGTTGGATGGCATCACCGACTCAACGGACCTGAGTTTAAATAAGTAAGCTCCGGAAAGGGAGGCGTGGAATGCTGCGGCCCATAGGGTAGCAAAGAGTCAGAAACGACTAAGCGACTGAAGTGAAGATCCCCGACATCCACCAAAACTGAATCAATTATTTTGAAAAATACAGATGGGCAGAAAGTTGCTGCTGTAAATACAGCTCTATGACAACCTCAAAGGTGTACAGCCTCACACTTCCAGAACACAAAAAGTTTACACTGAATGGTAATTTTTGGATCTTGGCATAAAGTTGTACTGATTTCAACACAGTGGCTTTTTGTAGTCACAATACAGAGGACAACACGAGAATTTAACACGTGAAGTTCGAGTCGTTCAAGAGTTTACAGAAAAGATTCAGAGTTTTTATTTTATGTCTCCTTTGAAAGGCTATTATTTGGGGGTTGGGTGCAGACTTCCGATCCTACAATTTCAAGGCTTCTTGAAGGGAACTTGCTAATCTGGAGTTATGTTTGCGCCTGGATTTATTGGAAGGGCTCTAATGCAACAACCTTCACCACCAAAAAGGCCTCGAAGTGCAATCTACGTATGGGTGTGGGCTGGGTGGCGGAAGAACTGCGAAACGATTCAAGATTTATGCAAATAAGAGTCACCAATTCTGCGGCGAAGAGGGCAAAATATGCATTTTCACCACCCCTCACACTCACACTCTGCGGCTGACGGAACCTGACACCATTTTATTTAAGGCTCATTATCTCCAGTTACCACCTCCAAGACCTCAGCGCCTAACCAGGTCCACGCAGGGATAGTGGCGACGCCTACCTCTCCCTCCAGAACCTGTGCACCCACACCCCGGAGCAAAGCTCGACGGCCCAGGCCAGCCTGCCCTCCCCTCCCCCTCTGGCCCCTCCACCGAGAGCGCCCAGGCCGAGGCCTCCGGTGCCCCGCTAACGCGTGCTTCACGCCATATGCCAGCCGGGCTCTCGTGTCCGACCACTACTTCCCCTCACTCCTGCCACAAAGCCCACAGCCCACCCTGAAGGGCCAGTGGGCCGCACGCTCCCGGGTCCCTGGCCCTAGCCGTGCCCGGAGGCCTCAGAAGTGCCCGGGTCCCTAGAGCCCCCGCTCGCCATGCCCTCTCGCGTGCACCGCGGCTCTACCCGCTCGGACTCCGCTCGAGGCTGAGGTCGGGGCCCCGCACGCGGTCCCGCCGCGCCACCCCCAGGCCAGGGCCTCGCGGCCCCTCGCGGACCGCCCCCGCTCCGCGCCGGGCCCAGCGCGCCCCGCCGCGCTCACCGTCTCGTCGGGGTCGATGTCGATCTTGAAGGTCTGCTGCTGGAGGGTCTTCAGGGTGACCAGCATGGTGCCGTCGCGCAGCTCCGCTGCCGGGCCTGCTCCGGGTGCTGGCCGCTGGGCGGGGTCTGTGGCCTGGCGGGGCCCCGGGGTCGCCCGCGCTCCTCGCGCTCTCGGGAGGAAGGCGGTGGGGGTGGGGGCTTGTCACATTCGCCCTGCAGAGCGGCCTCTCCCCCAGCCCTGGCCCCCGGCCGCGCCGCTGCCTCCGCGACTGCGGCCTTCCTCGCGAGCTCGGGCCGCCGTGCTTCCTCACGCGCCCGGTTACCAGCCACTGGGTCTGCAGGAAGCGCGAGGGGCTCTGCGAGAGCAGCAGAGAATCCGCTAGCTCACCACAGGCTGGTGGCCGCCATCATCGTGACTCGCCGAGACGCGCCCTCCCCCCACCACCCTAAAAACCTGGGGGGGGATGGGGCCGGGATGGCGGAGCGCGCAGGCGCAGAGTGCGGCGAGGCTGTGCGCAGGCGCAGGAAAGAACTCCGCCCCGGAATTGGGGCGGGGCGGACTGCCGCTCTGGAATGTCGGCCGCCTGGATGGCGCGTGCGCAGGCGCGGTCTCTGGGCGTCTCGCTGTGGGGGCGCTCAGGGCTTCCTCGTTGCGTCTGTTTCTGGGGCCTTCTCCCGCCCGCCGTCGCTCCGCCTACGTGCAGACTCCGCCCGGTTGCCTGAGTTGCGCAATCCGTAGCCGGGGAAGCGCTACGTGGAGACAGGACAGAGTGGCTGGCGAGCCTTGGAACTGGGGAACTAGAGGGCGGTAGGTCGGGGCGAGGTTTAAGGGAAGGGTTGCGGGCAACCAGCGTAGTGGGCCAGCGCTTGCAGGGCGCTTGCTATGTGGCTGAACCCTTGTGCTGGAGTTCATTTACCCTGAGAACACAGACTTCAGCGCCAGACCACGTTAGTGGACCTTGCGCCTAAATAAATCAAGTTATATCACTTCCCCAGGCAGATCTGTCCAATGGCACCTCCTCTCGTGAGTAAAAGTCAGAGCTCCTAGAGCGGGATACACAGCCCCTACCTCTTATATCTTACTCTCTCGGCTTGCACTAGACGTTGTTCGTGGATGTTCAGCAAATCCTCTCAACCTGAGAGTCTGCCTTCACCCTTGCTGTTTCCTCTTCGAGTCCTCTTTCCCTTTATACCTGGGTGGCTCGACTTCTCACTTCCTTCTAATCTTTACTCAGATGTCGCCTTCTCAGGGAGATCGACTCTGGATACCCGACTTAGAACAGCAACTTTCCTAGTTCCGTTACACTGCTGTGTTTTCTATAGCACTTCAGTTCAGTCGCTCAGTCGTGTCCGACTCTGCGACCCCATGGACTGCGGCACGCTAGGCTTGCCTGTCCATCGCCAACTCCCGGAGCTTACTCAAACTCAAGTCTATCGGGTCGGTAATGCCATCCAACCATCTCATCCTCTGTCGTCCCATTAATAACATATTTATTCGGTTTATCATCTTTCTCCCTTCAGTAAATCACAGGCAAGCTGCACAGAGGCAAAGATTTTGTTGTGTTGGGTGATGCAACCCTAGCACGAAGAAACATGCCTGGTGTGTAATGCAAGCACAGTAAATATTTTTGGAATCCATAAGTGTGTGCTCGGTTTCTCATCAGTAAAATGGGAATAATAATCGCGCTCAACTTCATTGATTATTGGAGGGGAGTGTTGAATAATGTACGTAAAATCTTTGTACCAGGAACGCACAGAGTTAGCAGCCCATAAGTAGATAGCTGTTTGTAGTATGCCCATTTCAGATAAGAAAACTGAAGTAAAGAGAAGATGAGTAAGGTACCTGGAGTCACCCACCTGCTAAGTGGCAGGTCCAGAATCTGAATCCAAGCAGAATGACTCCAAAGTCCATGCTCCTAGGTGTCTGGCATTCTGCTCTCTTGATTATGTACCCTGCTGCGCATTTAGGGTCTTCCCTGATAGCTGTGAAGAAGGCTGAGCGCCAAAGAATTGATGCTTTTGAACTGTGGTGTTGGAGAAGACTCTTGAGAGTCCCTTGGACTGCAAGGAGATTCAACCAGTCCATTCTGAAGGAGATCAACCCTGGGATTTCTTTGGAAGGAATGATGCTAAAGCTGAAACTCCAGTACTTTGGCCACCTCATGTGAAGAGTTGACTCACTGGAAAAGACTGCTGCTAGGTGGGATTGAGGGCAGGAGAAGAAGGGGACGACCGAGGATGAGATGGCTGGATGGCATCACTGACTCGATGGACATGAGTCTGAGTGAGCTCCGGGAGTTGCTGATGAACAGGGAGGCCTGGCGTGCTGCGATTCATGGAGTCGAGAAGTCGGACACAACTGAGCGACTGAATTGAACTGAACTGATAGCTCAGGTGGTAAAGAATCCGCCTGCAGTGCAGGAGACCAAGGTTTGATTCCTGGGTCAGGAAGATCCCTTGGAGAAGAGATAGGCTACCCACTCCAGAATTCTTGGGCTTCCCTTCTGGCTCAGCTGGTAGAGTCCGCCCGCAATGCAGGAGCCTTGGGTTTGGCTGCACATTTAACTTAAAGTAATTCAAATACAAAGTTACAGTTAGGTCACTAGCTGTATGACTAATTGCAAATTACCCCCACTGTACCAGCATCCTCACTGATAAAATGTCACTGCTTGGTTTTCTGTGGATTCTAGGAGCTCAGATCTAATTCTTTCATGGAACTTTGTGTGACCAACGCCCCTCTCCACTAACCTCCTGTTGTCCTGTTCAGACCACACGTCGCCCTGTATTGTAATTAAGCATCTAACCCTCCACCCTCTGTCTTTCCCTATATCTATTGTTAGTCACCGGGTGATCTCATCTTAACTCTTGTTTTGAAATACCTCTCTGCTGGACTTTGCCCCTTAGCTATCGTTAGCTGATTGCCTGCACAGTATCTTTTTAAAAAATATTTATGTATTTAGCTGTGCTGGTTCTTAGCTGCACATGGGATCTTTCATTGCAGTGCACAGGCTTATTTGCCTTGTAGCATGTGGCATATAAATTTCCCAGATCAGAGATGGAACTCACCCCTCATTCGGAAGGCAGATTCTTAACCACTGGACCATCAGGGAAGTCCCAACACAATATCTTGACTTGAAATATAATTAGCCTCTGAGATTTAACATGGCCAAACAGAACCATTGACCCCTTCTGGGCCTCCCTTCCTCCTGAATCCTGTTCTCCTAGTTTCCCCCATCATAGTTTATGGCACCACCATCTAGCCACATGCTCAAACCAAAAATCTAGTCATCATACCTGATAAGTTTCTTCCCTCTCTTCTTCCCTGCCCCAGCCACCACATCTAATCCATTATCACATCCTATCAACTTTATTCTCCAAGTTATATTCCCCAAGTCAGCCATTTCTCACCATTTCGACTTCTAAAACCCTAGGCTAGTCCATCAATATCTTTCATTTCCGTTCATCTTCTAAGAGTTGTGACCTGCTCTTTGTGACCCCATGAACTGCGTGCCAGGCTTCCCTGTCCATCACCAACTCCTGGAGCTCGCTCAGACTCATGCCATCCAACAGTCTCATCCTCTGCTGTCCTCTTCTTCTCCTGCTCTCAACCTTGCCAGCATCAAGGTCTTTTCAACATCTTTCACCTGCCTCCACAGTGGTCTCTCAGCTTTTACTCTTTTCAGCCTCCTCAGCAGTCAGAGTGGTCTTTTTCAGATACAAATCATGTCACATCTATTCTTAATACCTAATTATACTTTAAAATTCAAACTCCCTACCTGACCTTGCAAATTTACCTGACCTTGAACATTTCATGCAAAAATGGGCTCAAGAAAGGACAGAAATGCTATGGACCTAACAGAAGCAGAGGATATTAATAAGAGGTGGCAAGAATACACAGAAGAACTGTACAAAAAAGATGGTGTGATCACTCACCTAGAGCCAGACATCCTGGAATGTGAAGGCAAGTGGGCCTTAAGAAGCATCACTATGAACAAAGCTAGTGGAAGTGATGGAATTCCAGTGGAGCTATTTCAAATCCTAAAAGATGATGCTGTGAAAGTGCTGCACTCGATATGCCAGCAAATTTGGAAGACTCAGCAGTGGCCACAGGACTGGAAAAGGTCTGTTTTCATTCCCATCCCAAAGAAAGGCAATGGCAAAGAATGTTCAAACTACTGCACAGTTGCACTCATCTCACACACTAGTAAAGTAATGCTCAAAATTCTCCAAGCCAGGCTTCAGCAATATGTGAACCATGAAATTCCGGATGTTCAAGCTGGATTTAGAAAATGCAGAGGACCAGAGATCAAATTGCCAACATCCACTGGATCATGGAAAAAGCAAGAGTGTTCTAGAAAGACATCTATTTCTGCTTTATTGACTATGCTAAACCCTGTGTCTCTTATGTATTTTGTATTGGCAGGTGGTTTCTTTATCACTAGGGCCACCTGGGAAGCCCATCAAAAATTCAGTTCAGTTCAATCACTCAGTCTTGTCCAACTCTTGGCAACCCCAGGGACTGCAGCACACTAGGCTTCCTTGTCCATCACCAACTCCTGGAGCTTGCTCAAACTCATGTCCATTGAGTCAGTGATGCCGTCCAACCATCTCATCTTCTGTTGTCCCCTTCTCCTCCCACCTTCAGTATTTCCCAGCATCAGTCTTTTCCAGTGACTCAGTTCTTCGTATCAGGTGACCAAAGTATTGGAGCTTCACCTTCAGCATCAGTCCCTCTAATGACTATTCAGGACGGATTTCCTTTAGGATAGACTGGTTTGCTCTTGCAGTCCAAGGGACTCTCAAGAGTCTTCTTCAACACCACAATTCAAAAGCATTAGTTCTTTGGCACTCAGCTTTCTTTATGGTCCAACTCTCACATCCATACATGAGTACTAGAAAAACCATAGGTTTGACTAGATGGACCTTTGTCAGCAAAGTGATGTCTCTGCTTTTTAATATTCCGTCCAGGTTAGTTGTAGCTTTTCTTCCAAGGAGCAAGTATCTTTTAATTTCATGCCTGCAGTCACCATCTGCAGTGATTTTGGAGCCCAAGAAAATAAAGTCACTGTTTCCATTGTTTCCCCATCTATTTCCCGTGAAGTGATGGGACCAGATGTCCTGATCTTAGTTTTCTGAATGTTAACTTTTAAGCCAGGCTTTTCTTTCTCTTCTTTCACTTTCATCAAGTGGCTCTTTAGTTCCTGTTTGCTTTCTGCCCCGAGGGTGGTATTATCTGCATATCTGAGGTTATTGAGATTTCTCCCAGCGATCTTGATTCCAGCTTGAGCTTCATCTAGCCCTACATTCCACACAATGTACTCTGCGTATCAGTTAAATAAGCCGGGTGACAATACACAGCCTTGACGTACTCGTTTCCCAACTTGGAACCAGTCCATTGTTCTGTGTCTGGTTCTAACTGTTGCTTCTTGACCTGCATACAGATTTCTCAGGAGGCAGGTGAGATGGTCTGGTATTCCCATCTCTTGAAGAATTTTCTGCAGTTTGTTATGATCCACACAGTCAAATTCCATCTACAGTAGGACCCTTGTTTAAATTTTTTCATGGTTCTACCTGACATTATTATTATTTTTTATCTTGGCTAAATAGTACAAGTTGGGCAGGCTGTATGCCTCTGTGTCTGATATAGGTGTGTTAGCATAACAGATGATGGGACCCCCTCCACCTCACCAGTGCAAAGGTCACCAAGGTGAGGGTGCTTGTGAGCAAAACCTTGTAGGATAAGCCTTGAGCTTCTTCAGGAGCTATTGAGCCAAAATATAAAGATGGAAGGGTGTGATTACTTCCAAATACTTGATAACAAGCCAGGGAATTTTACTTGCATTTTTGGAAGTTGGTTAAATGATTTCAGGGAAGAAGATGAGCAAACAGATCCAACAGCTACTGACTTAGAAAATACTGGGGTAGAAAATGCAAGAGTCCAAGCCATTCATTCACTCATCAAGTAACTCTTGAGACTTTCTCCATGCCAGAAACACTTCTAGGTGCTGAGGATACAATAGGAAGCAAAGTCCCTGCCCTCATGGAGTTTGTATTCTAGTGGAATAATAGATAATAAACTAAAAATCAATATTATAACAGATGAGGGTACTGGTAAGTACTATTTTTTTTTTAAAGAATATGAAGAAGATCAGTAGTGCTAAAAAAAAGATATACTTGCTACGGAGAATGTGCTAGCTATTTTTCATTCCTCTTCCTCATCTTCTTTTTAAAAAACATGTTTTCAGCTACATCAGGTCTTAACTGCAGCACACAGGATCTTCATTTCATCATGCAGGATCTTTCACTGTGACACAAGGCCTCTCTAGTTGTAGCTCATGGACTCAGTAGTTGCAGCACGCGGGCTTAGTTGTGGCAAGTGGGATCTTAGTTCCCCAACCAGGGGTCAGACCCACGGCCCCTGCGTTGCAAGTCAGTCGGTGTCAGTGTTAGTTATTTAGTCGTGGCTGACTCCTTGGGACCCCATGGACTATATAGTCCCCTAGGCTCTTCTATCAGAGGAGGCAATGGCAACCCACTCCAGTACTCACCTGGAAAATCCCATGGGCAGAGGAGCCTGTAAGCTGCAGTCCATGGTGTCGCAAAGAGTTGGACACGACAGAGTGACTTCACTTTCACTTTTCACTTTCATGCATTGGAGAAGGAAATGGCAACCCACTCCAGTATTGCCTGGAGAATCCCAGGGACGGGGGAGCCTGATGGGCTGCCATCTGTGGGGTCGTACAGAGTCAGACACGTCTGAAGTGACTTAGCAGCAGCAGCAGCAGGCTCTTCTATCCATGGAATTCTCCAAGCAAGAATACTGGAATGAGATGCCATTCCCGTATCCAGGGGATCTTCCTGACCCAGGGATTGAACCCAGGTCTCCCACATTGCAGGCAGATTCTTTGCCATCTGAACCACTTGGGAAGCCCTCCTGCACTGCAAGGCAGATTCTTAATCACTGGACTGCCAGGGAAGTCCCCCTCCCCCATCTTCTTCCTTACTCGTTCTTCATCCAGCAATTGGTCCCAAGAGGACTACCCTGTATAGGCTTCCACAGTTGGCTTCTCAGGGAGTCCTAGCAGGAGAGAACTGAGGGAGGAGAGTGAAATTAGGTGTGTAGTTGGCAGTGCTCTTGATATAGGATATTTGCTTCTGTGTGGCCTTCCATGTGACTCTGTCCTTCCAGGTTCTGGTAGGCGCTCCCTAGAGGGCCCTACTTCTCACTGCAGGGTGCTGGCCCGTCCTTGTAGTGTGCCTGTGCACTTCCCTACAGCGTTGTGAAGAGTAGTCCCTTTATTGAGTCTCCCTGGATTGCACCTTGTTAGTTTCATAGGACTACTAAAACAAAGTACCCATAAACTGAGTGGCTTAAAACAACAAAAAGTTATTGCCTCACAGTTTATGCTTCTGTGTGGCCTTCCATGTGACTCTGTCCTTCCAGGTTCTGGTAGGCGCTCCCTAGAGGGCCCTACTTCTCACTGCAGGGTGCTGGCCCGTCCTTGTAGTGTGCCTGTGCACTTCCCTACAGCGTTGTGAAGAGTAGTCCCTTTATTGAGTCTCCCTGGATTGCACCTTGTTAGTTTCATAGGACTACTAAAACAAAGTACCCATAAACTGAGTGGCTTAAAACAACAAAAAGTTATTGCCTCACAGTTTCGGGGGCTAGAAGTCCAAAATTAAGATGTTGGTAAGGCAGTGCTCTCTCTGATACCTGACACGTGGATTCTTCGGTGCCTCTTCCTAGCTTCTAGTGGCTTGCTGGCAGTCATTGGCATTCTGTGGCTTCCTGCACCACCTTGATCTCTGCCTCCATCATCATCTGATGTTCTCCTCTTGTATGTCTGTCCCTCTGTCTCTTATAAGGACAGGAACAGAATAGGAAAAACTCTTATTGTGTCTCCTCTACTCACTGCTCTATTACTACTTTTAATATTCTTCTGATCACCAAATTATTGTTAGTTAGTTCAGTCTCTCAGTCATGTCCGACTCTGTGACCCCATGAACTGCAGCACACCAGGCCTCCCTGTCCGTCAACAGCTGCGGGAGTCCACCCAAACCCATGTCCATTGAGTCATTGATACCACCCAGCCATCTTGTCCTCTGTCATCCCCTTCTCCTCCTGTCCTCAATCTTTCCCAGAATCAGGGTCTTTTCAAATGAGTCAGCTCTTTGCATCAGGTGGCCAAAGTATTGGAGTTTCAGCTTCAAGATCAGTTCTTCCAATGAACATCCAGGACTGATCTCCTTTAGGATGAACTGTTTGGATCTCCTTGCAGTCCAGGGGACTGTCAAGGGTCTTCTCCAACACCACAGTTCAAAAGCATCAATTCTTTGGCCCTCAGCTTTCTTTATAGTCCAACTCTCACATCCATACGTGACTACTGGAAAAACCATAGCCTTGACCAGATGGACCTTTGTTGACAAAGTAATGTCTGCTTTTGAATATGCTGTCTAGGTTGGTCATAACTTTCCTTCCAAGAAATAACTATCTTTTAATTTCATGGCTTCAGTCACCATCTCCAGTGATTTTGGAGCCCCCCAAAATAAAGTCAGCCACTGTTTCCACTGTTTCTCCATCTATTTGCCATGAAGTGACGGGACCGGATGCCATGATCTTAGTTTTCTGAATGTTGAGCTTTAAGCCAACCTTTTCAGTCTACTCTCTCAGTTTCATCAAGAAGCTCTTTAGTTCCTCTTTACTTTCTGCCATAAGGGTGGTGTCATCTGCATATATGAGGTGATCACCAAATAGGTGTTTTTTTTTTCTCCACACCAAGTAATTCTCCAGTTCTCTGCAGACACCAGCTGGGTATCCTACAGTGTGATTCAGTCCTGGCACTACCTTGAGTAGGCATCTGTTCCCACATGCCTTCCCTGGTTGCTCAGATGGCAAAGAATCTGCGTGTAATGCAGGAGACCTGAGTCGATCCCTGGGTTGGGAAGATCCCCGGAAGAAGGGAATGGCAATTTACTCCAGGACTCTTACCTGGGAAATCCCATGGACAGAGGAGCTGGGAGGGCTATAGTCTGTAGGGTCACAAAGAGTCAGATACGACTGAGCAACTGAGCACGCAGGCGTGCATGTAGCAGCTGCAGCTTGTAGTTCATTGGGACCATTGCTGTGTCCCCTCACAGAGTGCCCCCCTTTGAAGACCAACGCTTCTAACTGCACAGGTTTCAGAGATGTGGGACCAGAAAGGTCCTCAGTGGGTCACTGGGAGTGGCAAATGGGTCCATTCCTGCTTTCCTGCCTTGATTTCTGGACCATCTGGTCTTCCTGCTGGGGACACAATACCCTGTAGGACACTTTTATCTAGTCTGTAGGTTCTACCCTGGAGAATGAGACCCTGTTCTTGCACAGTATTGCCCTGATAGTGAAAGCTGCAGCTTGTAGTTCATTGGGACCATTGCTGTGTCCCCTCACAGAGTGCCCCCCTTTGAAGACCAACGCTTCTAACTGCACAGGTTTCAGAGATGTGGGACCAGAAAGGTCCTCAGTGGGTCACTGGGAGTGGCAAATGGGTCCATTCCTGCTTTCCTGCCTTGATTTCTGGACCATCTGGTCTTCCTGCTGGGGACACAATACCCTGTAGGACACTTTTATCCAGTCTGTAGGTTCTACCCTGGAGAATGAGACCCTGTTCTTGCACAGTATTGCCCTGATAGTGAAAATGAAAGTTGCTCAGTCGTGTCTCCTCTTTGAGACCCTATGGACTACACAGTCCATGGAATTCTCCAGGACAGAATACTGAAGTGAGTAGCCTTTCCCTTCTCCAGGGGATCTTCGAAACCCAGGGATCGAACCCAGGTCTCCCACATTGGAGGTAGATTCCTTACCAGCTGAGCCACCAAGGATTGCCCCTGAGATGGTACTTAATCTGCCCCACCAGCAGCTTGTTCCATCACTCTCAGGTTGGTACTTCTGGGGGAAGGTGGTGTGTGGTAAGACCAATAGGTCCCGTGATCATGGGATCACTCCCAAACCTCGGCTGCTGTTATGGGTAGGGTTCTGGTCTCCGTGTCAAGCAGTCTGTAAACTGCAGAATGGTAGAGGCTGAAGCTCTTGTACTTTGTAATACAAACCTGTACTCAGGATAATTATCTGTTCTTGCAGGAACAAATTGCTTGGCCCTTCAGGATACAAAGGACCCTATGAAATCAACGTGTTACCATGTGACCAGTAGGTCCCTCAGAGAATAGTACCAGATTGGAAATTCATCTCTGGTCTCTCTTTCTGGCAGGTTGGACATTCAGCGGCGATCGTAGCTAGACCACTGTTAGTGAGAGGCCATGCCGAGAGGCCAAGCATTGTCTCCACCTCTGCCACCACAGTCGCTCCACTCGAATGCCTATCCTGTTTCTGCTCTTGCTTCCTTGTAGTCTATTCTAGATCTAATAGCTGTGTTCTTTTTAAAATATAGATCAGTTCATTACTGCTCAAAACCCTGTACCAGCGTCCCATTTCAATCAGTAAAATCTCAAATCTTTACATCGCTCCCCTCCCTCCATCCTCTTTGTTACTTTTGTGATAGTATCAGCTATATATATTTCCCCAGGTGCAATCTGCTGCAGCCTCGCTGTCCCTTGAGTTGACCAGGTCCACTGTAACCTGGTCTTCTGATCTCTTCTTCCCAAGACAGTCTTGCACTGGCTCTCTCCCTCACATCCTCCAATCATTGCTCAAATTTTCAACTTCTCAATGAACCCTGCTCTGACCCCTTTACCACCCTATTTGCGATGACAATGTCCATTTCCCAGTCAACACTCTCTATAGTACTTACCCTGCTCTCCTCCTCTTTTAACACACTATTTGTTTATTTATTTATTATGTTTCTTTAGTGTCTATCTCCCGTGCTAGAAGACAGATCTTTGTTTTACTTGTTCAGATTCTGTAAGCACCAGGAGGAGTGCGGGAATAGAGAAAGAACTCAAAGGTGAAAGGAAAATTCAGCCACCCATTTAAAAAAAAAAAAGCACATTAAAACAAGGTGATATTGTTATGTGTTAAAATTAACAATTAAGACTCACCTCCAATAATATTATAAATTATTATAATATAAAATTATAAATGATAAAACTATGACAAAAAATGTTTTCATAGTTTTCTGGTGACTTTACAGTTTGTTACATTCTTCTGGAAAGCCATTTAGCCTTATGAAAATGAAAGTGAAGTTGCTCGGTCGTGTCCGACTCTTTGTGATCCCATGAACTGTAGCCCACCAGGCTCCTCAGTCCATGCGATTTTCCAGGCATGAATACTGGAGTGGGTCACCATTTCCTTCTCCAGGGGATCTTCCCGACCCAGGGATCAAACCTAGGTCTCCCGCGTTGTAGGCGGACTGTAGCCCACGAGTCTCCTCTGTTCATGGGATTTCCCATGGGAGAATACTGGAGTGGGTTGTCATTTCTTTCTTGACCCTGGAATTCATTGGCAGGTAGATTCCTTACCACTGAGTCACTCAGAAAGCCCATTAACTCATACGCATTAACTGAATACCTCTGAAACTACATTTCTCGGCTTAGCTATCTAACTGTGATTAGAAAAGCTGATGCAGGGGTGCAGTCAGCTGGCCACTGGGTCAAGGGCTCAAGGTTCACATGTTTTATGTTTAAACAGTATCATTTATGCAACCAAACATTCTCTCTCTTTTTTTTTTTTATTTCAACTGATTTTCTCATTAATTTTGCAAGAGAGTAGAAAACTTGTTAGCAACAAGTTGTGAAATAGACCTTTTCCTAAAGTTTAATATGTGTAAATAGTTTTGGTTCTTTTGTTTTTTCCCCAATTCAACATTCCTTTTCTCATTTAGCAGGTTTTTTCATTACCAGCTAAAGCTGATTTTAATATATGATATATTGCAACTATACCTGACTTGTCTTTTGAGCTAAAAAGCATAGCTGGCTTTTTGTTGAAATCATGTTTATGTGTTAATTACTTTATTGTCATTTATTCTCCTGTATTTATTGGGAAGCAGTTATACGCCAGGCCCTACCTATGTCTGATGGCTCTCTAAGTCTCTGCCCTCAGGAAGTTACTAAGAGAAATAAACAAGTCAAAGATCTCTGCCATGTGCTGGCACTGAGGCTGATTCCAGGAAGGCGAAAAAGCCTGATTGGCTTTCAATGAGGTAGGAGATGGACACAGGCATCCAACATCTTTTCAGTTCTCTATCTCCCTTTCACAGCTGGCCATCTAATCTCTGTATTGGTCACATGTTCTGAAAATTATATTAGAGTTCTAATAGTATCTTGTCATAAATGAAACTGAATAAATTAATTAATCCTATGGGCTTCTCTAAAGAAACTTTAGAGCATTTAAAAAGTTTTTTCTACTTTAAATGGAAAGTATCTCTTCCTTTTCCCAGACCCATGTTTATTATTTGTGCTTTTGTAATACATGCAATATATGTGTTTTGCAGAGCTGTTACACTGTCCATACATACATATATATTATAATTTTTATTTAACTTTTTTATATTTTGGCTGCACTGGGTCTCATTTCTGCATGAGGGCTTCTCTCTAGTTGCCTCAAATGGAGCAACTCTCTAGTTGCATTGCATGGGCTCCTCATTGCAGTGGCTTCTCTTGTGGAGCACAGGCTCCAAATAAATAAATACAATTTAAGATATATCACCAGAACCGGACATGGAACAATGGACTGGTTTCAAATTGGGAAAGGAGTACGTCGAAGCTATATATTGTTGCCCTGCTTATTTAACTTCTATGCAGAATACATCATGTGAAATGCCAGGCTGGATGAATCACAAGCTGGAATCAAAATTGCCAGGAGAAATATCAACAACCTCAGATATACAGATGATACCACTCTAATGACAGAAAGCGAAGAGGAACTAAAGAGCCTCTTGATATAGGTAAAAGAAGAGAGTGAAAAAGCTGGCTTAAAACTCAGCATTCAAATGCTAAGATCACAGCATCCAGTCCTATCACTTTATGGCAAGTAGATGGGGAAAATGAAACAGTGGCAGATTTTATTTTCCTGGGCTCCAAAATCACTGTGGACAGTGACTGCAGCCACAAAATTAAAAGACGCTTGCTCTTTAGAAGGAAAGCCATGACAAACCTAGACAGCACATTAAAAACCAGAGACATCACTTTGCTGACAAAGGTCCGTCTAGTCAAAGCTCTGGTTTTTCCAGCAGTCATGTATGGATGTGAGAGTTGGACCATAAAGAAGGCTGAACACCAAAGAACTGATGCTTTTGAGCTGTGGTGTTGGAGAAGACTCTTGACAGTCCCTTGGACTGCAAGGAAATCCAACCAGTCCATTCTGAAGGAGATCAGCCCTGGGATTTCTTTGGAAGGAATGATGCTAAAGCTGAAACTCCAGTACTTTGGCCACCTCATGCAAAGAGTTGACTCTTTGGAAAAGACTCTGATGCTGGGAGGGATTGGGGGCAGGAGGAGAAGGGGACGACAGAGGATGAGATGGCTGGATGGCATCACCAACTCAATGGACATGAGCGTGAGTTCATTTCCTTTAGCCTTAACTGGTTTGCTCTTGCAGTCCAAAGGACTCTCAAGAGTCTTCTCCAGCACCACAGTTGGTTGAATTGATTAGTAAATATAAAAAATCAGACTACAGAAATGGAATAAATAAGAAGCAAGTGTTTGTCAAATTTCCAATTGGCAGCAAATATTCGAGCTTAAAAAAATACCCATAATGGAATTGACTACATAAAAATTTCATTGTCTCATTATAGTAACAGTGTAAACAGAATAAAAAGCATGCAGCAAACTGAAAAATGTTCCCAACATGTGACAAATTGAATATCCTTACTATGTAAATTAGTCACACAAATTGAAAAGGAAAGCCTTACAATCCAATTAGGTTTACACAGAAACCTCACAGGAAAATTACATTTAGCCAATAAATAATAATGTGGGTCATCATTTAAGAGTGCTTATTATGTGTTTAAGTCCTTTTCTAACTGCCTGATATATTAACTTCTGATCTTATATCCATTATGAAATGACTCTGGTCAAGTTATTTTACCTTTCTGTGCCTCAGTTTCCCTCCTCCGTGAACATGTCTGAGAATTATTCCACGAAAGGTGCAAAGAAGTGAAATTGCTGGGTCAAAAGAGAATGTGGATTTTCAATATAACAAATCTTACCAAAATTCTATCCAAATTGCCACATATATTCTTATCAACTTCCTAGCAACACAATTTGAGAGCACCAGTTTCCCCTGCCCCCAGCCAACACTAAATAAGTTCGGTACTTTTCTTTTTTGTCAATTTGATGGGCATATCACTCTTGCCTCTCAAGAATTCAAATCCGCTTCATCCTGAAAGCCAGATTTAATATCCACGTTTTCTTTGAAAAGTCCTGTCAACTACCCAGTAAAACTTTTCCTTCCTTTCAATTCCCTCATCATTTTATCTATTCATTCGCCAAATATTTGTTGAGCATTTATTATATGCTCTAGTCAGTGCAGCTAAAGCAACAGATAAATCAGGCAAAAATTTCTACCTTTATGGAGCTTACATTCTAAGGAGGAAGGCAGACAATAAAAATAAATTTATAGAATCTTAAATAGCTAAGAACAAAGAAAGCTGATGTGGGGATTAAGAAAGTATCAGGATGGAAATAGAATTGAAATATTAGGTACAATGACTGAGGAAATCCTAGCAAAATGTTGCTTGTGCCTTTCTTACAGCATTTACCACTTTCTAGCCTATTGATTTTATTATGGTAAAATATATAACATACAATTTATCATTTTAATCATTTTTAACTATGTAGTTCAATGACAGTAAGTATACATGTATTCACATAGTCCTGCAGCCATCACCACTATTCACCTGCAGAACTTTCTCATCATCCCAAACTGAAAGTCTGTATCCCCTTAAACTATAGCTCTCCATTCTGCTCTCCCTCCCACCTTTCTGTCTTTGAATTTGACTACGCTCAGTTCAGTTCAGTTCAGTCGCTCAGCCATGTCCGACTCTTTGCGACCCCATGAACCGCAGCACGCCAGGCCTCCCTGTCCATCAACAACTCCTGGAGTTCACCCAAACTCATGTCCATCCAGCCATCTCATCCTCTGTCGTCCCCCTCTCCTCCTGCTCCCAATCCCTCCCAGCATCAGGGTCTTTTCCAATGAGTCAGTTCTTCACATGAGGTGGCCAAAGTATTGGAGTTTCAGCTTCAACATCAGTCCTTCCAATGAACACCCAGGACTGATCTCCTTTAGAATGGACTGGTTGGATCTCCTTGCAGTCCAAGGGACTGTCAAGAGTCTTCCCCAACACCACAGTTCAAAAGCATCAATTCTTTGGTGCTCAGCTTTCTTCACAGTTTAACTCTCACATCCATATGTGACCACTGGAAAAACCATAGCCTTGACTAGACGGACCTTTGTTGGCAAAGTAATGTCTCTGCTTTTTAATACGCTATCTAGATTGGTCATAACTTTCCTTCCAAGGAATAAGCGTCTTTTAATTCATGGCTGCAGTCACCATCTGCAGTGTTTTTGCAGCCCCCCAAAATACAGTCAGCCGCTGTTTCCACTGTTTCCCCATTTCCCATGAAGTGATGAGACCAGATGCCATGATCTTAGTTTTCTGAATGTTGAGCTTTAAGCCAGCTTTTTCACTCTCCTCTTTCACTTTCATCAAGAGGCTTTTTAGTTGAGTATTCTAGATACCTCATTTAAAAGGAACCACACAGTATTTGTCCTTTTGTGTTTGCTTTATTTCACTTAGGATAATTTCTTCAATGTTCATCCATGTTGCAGTACGTATCAGAGTTTCCTTCCCTTAAGGAAATGGCAACCCACTCCAGTAGTCTTGCCTGGAGAATCCCGTGGAGGGAGGAGCCTGATAGGCTACAGTCCATGGGGTCGCAAAGAGTCAGACACGACTGAGCGACATCACTTTCACTTTAAGTTTGAGTTTCATTTGAAAAGACCCTGATGCTGGAAAAGATTGAAGGCAGGAGGAGAAGGGGATGACAGAGAATGAGATGGTTGGATGGCATCACCGATTCAATGGAGGTGAGTTTGAACAAGCTCCAGAAGATGGTGAAGGACAGGGAAGCCTGGTGTGCTACAGTCCATGAGGTCACAGAGTCAGACATGACTGAGCGACTGAAAACAACAATATTCCATTATTTGTATATTCCACGTTTTGTTTATCCATTCATCTGCCAAGGGACATTTGGGTTGTTTCTGGGTTTGTCTGTTGTGAATAATGCAGTGAACATAGGTGTGCAAATATCAGTTCAAATCTCTGCTTTGAGTCCTTTCGGGGATAAACCAGAAGTGGAATCACTGGATTAAATGGTAGTTATATGTTTATTTTTTTTTTAACTGCATACTGTTTTTCATAGTGGATGCACCATTTTACATTTCATCAGCAATGCACTAGGGTTCCACCTTCTCCACATCCTTGCAAAAACTTTTTTTTAAATAATAGACATCATAATGGGTTTGAAGTGGTATCACCTTGTAGTTTTGAGTTGCATTTCCTTAATGATTAGAGATGCTGAACATCTTAATCACATGCTTTCTGGCCATTTGTATATCTTCTTTGGAAAAATGTCTGTCCAATATGTCTTCACCCATTTTTGAGTTGGGTTTTCTGTTTTTTTGTCATTGCATTCTGAGTGTTCCCTATATACTCTGGATGTTAATCCCTTGTCAGATAAATGAGAGCAGATATTCCCTCCTGTGAGTCGTCTTTTTATTCTAGTAATAGTGTCTGTCTGAGTCCATCTGGACTATTATAACAAAATTACCATAAGCTGAATAGTTTACAAACAACAGAAATTTGTATATCACCACTCTGGAGGCTGGGAAGTCTGAGATCAAGGACTTCAAGGGTCAAGCAGCTTCAGTGTCTGGGAAGGGCCCACTTCCTGGCTCATAGATGGCATCTTCTTGCTGTGTCCTCACTGGGGAGGGAAGGGATCTCTGTAAGGGTACTGATCTGAGTAATGAGGGCGTGACCCCATCACCTCCCAAAGGCCTACCTCCTAGTAATATCATCACCTTATGGGTTTGGATCAACATACGAATTTTGAGGGGACACAAACATTCAGACCATAGCAGTGTCCTTTGAGGTAGCAAATTAAAAAATTTTTAATGACGTCCAGTTGGTCTATTTTTTGTTTTGTAGACTGTGCTTTCGGTGGCATATCCAAGAAATCATGAAATCCAGTGTCATAAAGCTTTCCTCTGTTCTAAAAGTTTTATAGTTTTAGATCTTACATTTTGGTCTTTAATCCATTTTGAGTTAATTGTATATGGTGTTAGGTAAGAGTCCAGTTTCATTCTTTTGCATGAGGATGTTAGATATTCATTTTTATTACATTTGATGGTTTTCCTAAGACCCTTTGAGGACAGCACTGTCTTATAATCCTTTATATCCCTTATAGTACCAGACATTTAACAAGAGCTTAATGCACTTTAAAAAAATGCTTTGTGGTTCCTGACTGTTGAATCAAAAGTATTATTCTGTCTGTACCTTATTGTAGAACCTAGCACATAATTGGCATTTTAAAAATGTTTATTAAATTAAGGAATTAAATATATACTTATTCTGAAGGATCTCATGGTCAAAAAAGTTATTCTTTCAATAAAGTGATACTGAGAGGATTGGAGAATCAGTAAGTTATTATAAATGTTGTATTCCATAATACATATATATAAAAAGAGAATGACATAATAGCAAAAATAATTTCCATAGCCACCTTCAAAACAAATACTTAACTTCCATTTTGAAGATGATGAACTATAATTAAGAATTCATCATTTTTTCTCCTTGAAATCTTTTTTAAATAATCCAGTTTTTTAAAAAAGGCAAACATAAGAGTTCTGGAAAACCAAGAAGGTGACATGATAGTTACACAAAAATGTTCCCAGTGAACCGGCTCATTGGTATTTAGGTCCTTGTATGGTTCCCCTCCCATATTGAAGCTGGACTTCAGCCAACAGAATCCCAGGAGTAATGCTGGACCATTTTGTATCTAAGCCTGTGATACATGGATTTTGTATCTATAGCATCCGGAAATGGACTGACAGAAACAAACACAGGTAGATTTTTCTATGAGTCCCAAGCTCAGAGCAGAGGCAATGCTATCAAGAGTTAGCCTTGGGAAAAAAAAAAAGTTAGCCTTGACATGCAAAGAATAGGGTGGGGTTGTGAACTGAAGGACCTCCGGATGTTGGAGCCTTGACTTGGCAAAGGTATGCTGGCTGAGGGTGGAATTCGCCACCTCCAGCTCCTGGATTGGACAGTATAGAGTTTCATGGCTGCACTGCCTTTCAGTTTACCATGGTGAATTGATCATGTCAAGAAAAGTGCAGCATGTCACTTTCACAGTAACCACCTGCAGTATCCCTAATATCCCAGGAAAGAGGATGGAATGTTTGGCAATTTTTTAAGGGTAGTGGGGAGGGTGAAGCACCCCATTCTTTGGTGGAGCAAATAATTTGGAGAGCTCCATTTATCTTGAGAGAGTTTCCAAACTGTTTCTAGGGAGGTAAGTAGTTGAAAATATTCAAAGAGCAAAGGTTAAAGCTTCTTGAGACTGATCTCACCAAATGAAGGAGGATGTGAAAACAAACAAAAAACACAACAGGAGAAGCATTTAGCCAGTGTAATAATAACAGCTGTCACTTATGCACCATTTACTACATACTGAAGGCCATTGCCCTCATTCACTCACAACCTCACAGAAAATGAGGCGAAGAGAACAGCAGCCGTCTGATCCCAGGGTTTTCACTATTAACCACTAGTCTGTATAAACAAAATGTGATCAAAGTGACCATCTCAGATCAATGGGAGAAGGATGTTTCAATAATAGTAAATTTGAACTGTCGTTATAGAAAGGGGCCAGTGCTCCAGCTGTACTTCATTCTTGAAAAGAGAGCAGAATTCAAATGAAGACAAAAAGAAACCATGTGTTCCGTTAATATCTCTAGTTAATAGAGCACATGTACAAACTGATAAGAAAAAGATAAATAGTCTAATAGAAAGCCTGCCAAATGATATGGACAGCAATAAACAAAAGCACAAATGATACCATTAAAATATGATGCAATGATACAGTGTTAGGAAAATATATGCATATGATTTATGTATTACAGTCCTGGTTTTGTAAGGAAATAAACAACCACCATTACCACCACTGCAATAAATACAGGCACATAAAGACAGAACAATGACTTGAAGAAAAGAAAAGAGCCAGAATGTTCACAGTGGTTAGCCCAGGGTAATAACTTGCAATTTATAAATGTGTTTCATTTTTCCAAAATTTCAATAAAGAACCTTTATTTAGAATTAGGAAAATAAACCACGACACAAATTATTTGAACATTTGTGAGTTAAGTTTAAAATGAAAATGTTATACTTACATGTTTGTTGTTAAGCTTAATTTCTTAGAGCACAGTACTTGTTTAAAACCCATAGAGTGTACAACACAGACTGCACCCTGATTTATACCCTGTACTTTGGGTGATAATGATGTGTCCGCGTGGTTTTATTGGTCATAACAAGTGTACCTCTGTAGTGGAGAATGTCCATAATGGGAAAGTTGTGTATGAGAGAGGACAGGGGATATATGAGAACTCTGTACTTCCCATTCAATTCTGCTGTGAGCCTACAACTACTCTAAAAAAACTAAGTTCACCATTTTAAAAAAAAGAACATAGCAGCCATAATGATGTCAGGCATAGAATTTCTTTAAGGAGGAAATTTTGTAAATACCCTTTATTTAAATTTGGCATAAATTTAGCATGTTTCTATCCCTCAATGCCAAAAGTATGGTTTTTCACATGGTTCACTTCAGTGCAGTTCAGTTCATTCACTCAGTCGTGTCCAACTCTTCGCGACCCCATGAACCGAAGCACACCAGGCCTCCCTGTCCATCACTATCTCCTGGAGTTCACTCAGACTCACGTTCATCGAGTCATTGATGCCATCCAGCCATCTCATCCTCTGTCGTCCCCTTCTCCTCCTGCCCCCAATCCCTCCCAACATCAGAGTCTTTTCCAATGAGTCAACTCTTCGCATGAGATGGCCAAAGTAAGTACTGGAGTTTCAGCTTCAGCATCATTCCTTCCAAAGAAATCCCAGGGCTGATCTCCTTCAGAATGGACTGGTTGGATCTCCTTGCAGTCCAAGGCACTCTCAGGAGTCTTCTCCAACACCACAGTTCAAAAGCATCAATTCTTCGGCACTCAGCCTTCTTCACAGTCCAACTCTCACATCCATACATGACCACAGGAAAAACCATAGCCTTGACTAGACAGACCTTAGTCGGCAAAGTAGTGTCTCTGCTTTTGAATATACTATCTAGGTTGGTCATAACTTTCCTTCCAAGGAGTAAGCGTCTTTTAATTTCAATGCTGCAGTCACCATCTGCAGTGATTTTGGAGCCCTCAAAAATAAAGTCTGCCACTGTTTCCACTGTTTCCCCATCTATTTCCCATGAAGTGATGGGACCGGATGTCATGATCTTTGTTTTCTGAATGTTGAGCTTTAAGCCAACTTTTTCGCTTTCCTCTTTCACTTTCATCAAGAGGCTCTTTAGTTCTTCTTCACTTTCTGCCATAATGGTGGTGTCATCTGCATATCTGAGGTTATTGATATTTCTCCCGGCAATCTTGATTCCAGCTTGTGTTTCTTCCAGTCCAGCGTTTCTCATGATGTACTCTGCATATAAGTTAAATAAGCAGGGTGACAATATACAGCCTTGACGGACTCCTTTTCCTATTTGGAACCAGTCTGTTGTTCCATGTCCAGTCCTAACTGTTGCTTCCTGACCTGCATACAGATTTCTCAAGAGGCAGGTCAGGTGGTCTGGTATTCCCATCTCTTTCAGAATTGTCCACAGTTTATTGTGATCCACACAGTCAAAGGCTTTGGCATAGTCAATAAAGCAGAAGTAGATGTTTTTCACATGG
>SJYC01000481.1:0-17990 GCA_006408675.1 Madoqua kirkii
TTTCCTATTTGGAACCAGTCTGTTGTTCCATGTCCAGTTCTAACTGTTGCTTCCTGACCTGCATACAGATTTCTCAAGAGGCAGGTTAGGTGGTCTGGTATTCCCATCTCTTTCAGAATTTTCCACAGTTGATTGTGATCCACACAGTCAAAGGCTTTGGCGTAGTCAATAAAGCAGAAGTAGATGTTTTTCTGGAATTCTCTTGCTTTTTCCATGATCCAGCGGATGTTGGCAATTTGATCTCTGGTTCCTTTGCCTTTTCTAAAACCAGCTTGAACATCTGGAAGTTCACAGTTCACGTATTGCTGAAGCCTGGCTTGGAGAATTTTGAGCATTACTTTACTAGCATGTGAAATAAGTGCAATTGTGCAATAGTTTGAGCGTTCTTTGACATTGCCTTTCTTTGGGACTGGAATGAAAACTGACCTTTTCCAGTCCTTTGGCCACTGTTGAGTTTTCCAGATTTGCTGGCATATTGAGTGCAGCACTTTCACAGCATCATCTTTCAGGATTTGAGATAGCTCAACTGGAATTCCATCACCTACACTAGCATTGTTCATAGTGATGCTTTCTAAGGCCCATTTGACTTAACATTCCAGGATGTCTGCCTCTAGGTTAGTGATCACATCATCATGATTATCTGGGTCGTGAAGATCTTTTTGTATAGTTCTTCTGTGTATTCTTGCCACCTCTTCTTAACATCTTCTGCTTCTGTTAGGTCCATACCATTTCTGATCTTTATTGAGCCTATCTTTGCATGACATGTTCCCTTGGTATCTCTAATTTTCCTGAAGAGATCTCTAGTCTTTCCCAATCTGTTGTTTTCCTCTATTTCTTTGCATTGATCACTAAAGAAGGCTTTCTTATCTCTTCTTGCTATTCTTTGGAACTCTGCATTCAGATGCTTATATCTTTCCTTTTCTCCTTTGCTTTTCGCCTCTCTTCTTTTCTCAGCTATTTGTAAGGCCTCCCCAGACAGCCATTTTGCTTTTTTGCATTTCTTTTTCATAGTGTCAGGAACCTCATTCCACAGTTCATCAGGCCCTCTATCTATCAGATCTAGGCTGTTGTTTTGCCTATCTGTGACTTAATATTTTCTCTATGGATGATGTAAACAGTAAAAAGTGGTAATTATTTTAGTATTAAATGCATCCAATATATTTTAGTAGCAGACTATTTAAAAATATAAATAAAAACACAGGCCAAATGTGGTCTAAGACCAAGGTTAGGAATGCTTAAGCAATTTACATTTAGGTCTTTAAATGATCCATCTGAAAGAACTCAAATTGATACCTATAAAAATAGAAGAAACTGTGTATTAGGAAAAAGAGTAAATAATGAGATCCTCATTAGTTCCATGGCAGAAGCATCATGGAGTGGGTAACAGCACAGCCTCTGACATCAGAAGTAGATTGAGGGCCACCCCTTACTAGGTGTGTGACCTTGAGCATCCGTGAAATGTTAACAGTGATGGAAATCAATACCTACTCCCTCAGGGCCCTAATTAGGATTAAATGAGTAATGAATATACCATTTTTAGTGCACTCTTTCACTTTGTAAGTAACTGACAAATATTTCAATGATCACGATGCTAAAGACGGGAGAAGTATGAGAAGTGAAGTGCTTTGGTAAGTTACAGTGGAAAAGAAACAGATGAATTTATAGGAGGTACAGTGAGTGGAAGAGCTCCCCTGGTGGCTCAGGCGGTAATGAATTTGCCCACAGTGCAGGAGACGACAGTTCGATCCCTGAGTCCGGAAGATCCCTTGCAGAAAGGAACCCACTCCAGTATTCTTGCCTGGAGAAGTCCATGGACTGAGGAGCTAGGCAGGCTCCTAGGTAGGTTCATGGGGTTGCAACAAGTTGGATACAATTGAGCAACACACACACAGTGAGTGGAAAAAATGTGGTTGCAAAGAGCTGGACACAACTGGGCAGCACACACACACACACACAGAGACACACACACACATACAAATGTTCCCCTGAGCAGACACCTTCAGCCCTGGTGGGTTGCAAAATGTTGGACATATGCACAAAATGGAAATATGTGGTTGCAAAGAGCTGGACATGATTGAGACACACACACACACACACACACACACACACACACACACACACACACACACAAATGTTCCCCTATGAGGTGGATACTTTCAGACACACACACATATGGGCCTGGACACTTTCAGAGACACACACACATGTTCCCCTATGAGGAGGACCCCTTCAGACAGACAGAAACATGTGTGTGCACGCACCTGGACAACTGATTTCGTCTCACCTGATGAAGTTCACAGTTGTGTTCAATGAGGAGCTGGTCTGACTGACCTCCTAGCTCTTCTCTTTGTATGCAAGTTGGGCTCCCATTAAGGAGAGCAGATAGAATTCTCCATACTAAATGAGAATTCCAGTTATCATGTTTAATTAGTTCGTTGTTCTTTTTTAATTCAAATAAAAGGCTTATTTTTCAGATTTAATGAGAAAAATTAGCACTGTTATGCCTGTCTCTCTCAAGGAAACCCCACAAGGAAGTAGCCACTTTCTGCTGAGGATATGCCATGAGAATTAAGCACAGACAAAACTTGGGTTTTAGTCTTTACTATAACTCCAACTCTTTAATAGTAAACAAAGATGTAAGTGTAAGACGTCAAACCATGTTATGTATCAGTAGTTCTGAGTCATAGTGGTCACAGTGGTGGAGCTGAGGTCACTCACATTTTAAGGAAATAAAATCTACCCTGTTTCAGGGGAATTCATGCTCTGGCAGTTGGAAGGCAGACATGAGGCCTATTTTGTGCAGAGTGTATTCACTTAGCTGAAAGCAGCTTTCTTCTCTTACCTTTACTTGGCATTTTTAAAAACTGTTCACTTTCTTTTTATGTTAAAAGTGCTATGTGAACTGAAGGGGTCCTTTAATTGCCAAAACAAATTTACTATATATGTCACACATTTAGGGGTCAACATTGCTGGTTAAATTCCCTCAGAATTAGCAATTCATGGAAAATTAGTTATCGAGATGCTAGCACACCTGCACCCCAGGACTCTGCACCCCTACAGCTCACAGTATAGGGCTCTGTGGTATAAAGTGCCTATGAGCAGCTCTTGTCATACACGGAGGCCACAGAACTTCCCTGGAGAACAGATCCGTTGTTGGCATAAACTGTAGTCACCGTAGGCTTCTCAGATAAAATATTCTGGATGCGGAGAACCTATTCAGGAGATATGAAGGATTAATATAAACCACCATCCTCCCATATCACTCAGTCATCAATAATCTTGCACAAAGACACAATGATTAAGAGGACATGCTGTTGAAAATAGCAGCTAGCAATTTTTTTAATGTTTAAATTACTTTGTTAAAACCTCAAAGAAAGTACTTTCTTAAGCCATCTAGTGACTGCATGCCAACACCGGATTGAGTGTTATTACAGTAATTGAGCATTAATAGAAAAGCTTCCACACTAATGTGCCTACTTCAGCTTGCACAAAAGTCGTGGCATGCAGTGAGATGACAATAAGCCAGGTATTTAAAAAATTGCCAATATACCACACAAGGAGGGCACATCTTTAGAAAAAAGATCTTTTGACTAGCTTCTGCCATCATTTAATACATCAAAAGATTACCTTTCTAAAAGTATTTGAACAATGTGAAATTCTGCCAATTATTGGCTTAAAGCAATCATGAAGCCAAACGCCATGCATTTATTGTATTATTGGTTTAAAAGGACTAAACGGACCATCCCTGGGACAGTTTATTGTATTATTAGTTCAAAAGGGTTTGAATAATTAAGGTTTAAAAAGTAAAATATATAAAAACCTCTGACGAGGGAGGATTCTTCGGGTCATACACGAAGAGCTTCTGGCCGTTGGGGTGACAGCCCACCAAGACATCCCCCGAGGAAGGGTCAATAGATAAATTATCCACCAGGGTATCCAACTTGAGTACCTTCCAAATGAAAAAACATCAGCATCTAAATGTCATGAGAAACCGCGATTAGGTCATTTAGGGCTAACCTCTCTTGCCCCTATACATGTGGGGAAATTATACCCATCTCCTGCTTCCACCCTTTAACACCAATATTGCATAAAATACATTTAACACACTGGTTTAGAGTCATTCTTCCTGGAATTAAGAAAGTTAGGGCAATAATCAATCTCTCTAAAAAATAAACTCCTTTCCCCCTTTAGAAGATGCACAATGATCGGTTAGCTCAAGAAACTCAAATAAGAAATTCTTCATCAATCTAAAATATGTGTTGTCAAGCAGGAAGAAAATAATAATGGTATGGAACCCAATTTCCACCTTCATTTATTATTGAAAGAACTGACAACTTGCATAAATCTTCATTTCGGATTCATCTATTAGTCTTTTCAACGGTGAAAATTTCTTACTGGAATTCTATTGGGTGCCATCAGTACTTCATGGAGTGGGTTCTAACTCTGATGCAAATAGCCCTCCCAACATACTGCTGCATGTAACCAGTCAGTTCTTGTGACTTTGGGAAACAAGAGACTTGGTCAATTACAGACAGGTAGCAGTGAAAAAACCAGAATAGCAACACTGGCTAGTCTGTTTTAAGGGAGGTATTGTTGTAATATAGTATGACTATGTAATTTCAAGATTAATGTCAACTTTAGATATAGAAAGAAATATTTTACCTTCAGCTGAGTTAAATTCATATTAGGGTGCTTTTCCAAAACATGAATTTCATGAGCCAATATATCAGCAACATAGATGTACCTTTGCAGGAAGGACACACTGGTTAGAGCTCCAAGCCAAGATAAAGCTTCATTAACACAGTGCGAAGAAGAAGTCTTAATAACCTGCCAAGAAGTTAATCAATGATGGGCCCTCAAGGAAACCCTGATAAAGCTTAATTTTTATCTAAAAGTAAGCTTTCAAAATCAATTCAGTGCTGCTACAACAGTCATGGAATTGTTAAATTATTTTTCAAAAGATTGGTAAGGAAAAATAATATAGGGCAGGATTTAAAATATCAAGTCTGTGGGGTGAGAGGTGGGAAGAAGGTTCAAGAGGGAGAAAACATATGTATACCTATGGCTGATTGATGTTGATGTATGGCAGAAACCAACACAACATTGTAAAACAATTATCCTCCAATTAAAAACAAATAAATTTTAAAAATGTATAAAGACTGTGATATTTGCCACTGAAGGGACAATAAAACAAATGTTTAAAAAAACTTTTATATTCCACAATATAATTTGATATTTCAAGGGAGCATATACATGTAGAAATATGTGGTATAAAACAGAAGACATATTTATTAACATATTGAGAAATGCAAGCATTAGAGATAAATATCTATTCAGAATAATTTGTCTGCATCTAAGGAGAGTGAATTGATGGACTGCTTTACCATAATCCTCCTCACTGAATTGACTGTTCCCTGGCAACTGTTCTCTTGAGCAATTATAAGGGGTAAAACCATGAACTCAGTATTGTGACAGATATAAACATGAAGACAGCAGCTGTTTTTTTCTGAAAAGATTATAGTGTGTTGTGGTGATCAGATGGCCTGTACACTTAAACAAATAATACAACATGACGGTACCATAAGACATATTTTGGGTCTAGGAACTGAAGAAATATATAACTCTTGAAAGAACAGAAGGGCTTACAAAGAAAGGGGCATCTGCGGTGGACATGGACTGAACGACTGGATTTGAGGATGTGAGGACAAAGCATCTTTTGGCAAAAGAAAACACGTGAGCAAAGGTACAGGGCCAAGAATGCAAGAGGCAGGTTTGCAAACTACTGAGCTCCTGTGTGAGGCGTAGTAAGCATGAAAACAGGAGAAGGGAGAGTTGGAGCTAGCCTGTTAAAGTCTAGCCCTTTAGCCTGCCTTGAACTGGTAAGCAGTTGGGGTCTGCTGAATTTCTGGGATAACAGAGTGCGATAAAAACAGATGGTCAGTTCTGTGCAGTACTCACTAAGCATGTGGTTTGTGCCTGGCTGGGCTCAGCGTGAGGAGCCAAAGGGGAAGCAGACAGAGGTCCCCCTTTCGGAGGTCTTGGAAGGGCAGTGGGACAAAGAAAGACAAAATTGGCAATGGTGCCCAAAAAAAAGAAAAACCAATGGAAGTGGACTGGAAACAAACGGGAAGAAAGTGAGAGTGAGAGCCGAGCCAAGCAGTGTCAGTGGAAAGGCAGAGGGGCTGAGCAACCACACACGGAACCGCTGTGAGCTGCTCGCGGCTGGGCGGGACAGTGAGAGGAGGGCTGAAGCTGGGCCCCTGTTCCTCTTCTTATTTTCAGCCTGAGTGACTGGAAAGTTTGACTCTCATCATTGAAGGATGACAGTCGAGGAGAAAAACAGATTTGGTGGGAGAGGTTGGATTGGGTCAGTTACAGACAATTTAAAAGATTCTGCATCCATTTTCTGTAATCAACAATAAAGAAAAAATTGTCATGAAAATAAAGACATTTAGTTGTCAAGGATGGCAGGTTTATTTCATGTTATGTGTGTAGTAGTTTAAATTGTTCAGTGTGCTAACCTAGCAAAAGGGGAAAATATCCTTTCTATAAACTAGAGTTGGACATATAAAAGTAAAAGAATTGAGGAGGGGGATTTGGCACTATAAAAATTAACTCTTTTGAGTGAGTAGTTCTATTTTGAGGAGTTTTTTCTACAGAAACACCTGTACAAATGTGGAGAGGGAAGGGGCTCACAGCCCCAGATTTAGCCAATACCCAGTAGGCATTTGAACCTCGGTCTATATGACTCCAAAATCTGAATATTTAACCATTATGCTATCATTCTGCCTTGTGGGGAGGTTGTTCCTTAAAAATATATGGATAAGTTTCAGTGGTAAAAGAAAAATAAAAAACGTATTTTGTACAGAAAAGAAAATCGTATATATCAATAGAGAATTGGCTAGTTTACACTCATCCTTATAATGGAATAAAACAATAAAAGCCAGTAAAACAATAATCTATTTATTTAAAAGAAAAACATCTA
Organism: Madoqua kirkii; assembly: GCA_006408675.1. NCBI lineage: Eukaryota > Metazoa > Chordata > Mammalia > Artiodactyla > Bovidae > Madoqua > Madoqua kirkii. The sequence goes on from SJYC01000481.1 coordinate 6,986, forward strand.
TCTTATATTTAAATATGTATATATAAATATGAACCCATTTTATGAAAATTTACATTTATAAAATTAAATTCTATAATGATAGAGTTGCTGTCACTGTTACCTGCTAAGTCGTATTTGACTCTTTTGCCACCCCATGGACTATAGCCCTCCAGGCTCCTCTGTCCATGGGATTTCCCAGGCAAGAATACTGGAGTGGGTTGCCATTTCCTTCTCTTCCCAACCTAGGGATCAAACCCATGTCTCTCGCTTGGCAGGCATATTCTTTACCACTGAGCCCATGAGGAAGCCCATAATGACATAGACCAAATTTAAATACTGTATATAAATAGATATTTATATACTGTATAGTATATATGTTTATATAAAACATTATATATGTATTTAATAATAAATTATAAGCTCTCCTTTGTGATCAGTCATGTCCAGCTCTTTGCAACCCCACAGACTGTAGCCTGCCAGGCTTCTCTGTCCATGGAATTTTTCAGGCAAGAATACTGGAGCGGTTTGCCATTTCCTACTCCAGGGAATCTTCCTGACCCAGAGATCAAACCTGCATCTCTTGTGTGTCCTGCATTGACAGGTGGATTCTTTACCACTGTGCCACCTGGGAAGCCCAGCAACCTTGGAAGGCCAATAATATATTACATATCTGTATTATAATATTATAGTATTAAAGTAATAGTTATAAATATCATATATATTTATCACAGACCAAAATTAACAGGTAAGCTATTTCTGCCTTAAAAAAAAAGAGCAATGTAAAGAATTTTACCCAGCCCCACGGCTAAAGAGAAATGGAAATACTTCCATAAGACCTCATACTTTTTATCAGGTGAAATATTGATCCCATTTGCTGAATCGAATCCTTCTGCTACCACTTTAGCTTCATTTGGACTGTAGTAAACAACATTTGTCCAGTGTAAATTCAAGTATGTTTCCAAATACTTTAAGAAAGGATCAGAGAAATAGTGGTCATTGGTAGCATAGAAATGTTCTGGTCCAACAGCTATGATATCATTCACACTGGAAGAGAAAAATAACATGTGAGAGAAAATGAAAAGCCAGTTGGTCTCCATATTAAAGATTAAGTATCCAGAAGGTTTACACAATATGTGCCTTAAATTTTGGGTAACAGGTTCCCTAGGAAAAGCTCAGCTAAGATCACATGGGTACAGTCATATGTAACCTATTATAATATCATTTGCTGGGAGAACAATTTTGCATGGTACCAAGTAATCTGAAGACAGATTATTTAGCAATTATGGCAGGATTATTATCAAAGGAAAAGTAACTTAGTGCCAACAGAGTATGTTTTTTTGACAGCAAGAAATGTAAGGTTTAAGAACAACGTGAAAGGCCACAGCTATCCACAGTACAGAGCTTGATGGAGCCTCTTTGTCTGATGAGCTGGTTGGGCTGTCAAAAACATTTACCTAGCTTCCATTTTCTCAGCTGCTGGGTTTTCTTGAGTTCCTTTGCTTAGTTATTAGTCAAACTAAGACTGACTGTTCAATTTCTACCTGACTCGCAAAGCCGACCTGCTGAGAATGAACAGGCACTCAATAAACACTTCCAAATAGACAAATGATGAAATTGCCATAGTGCAGTGCTTCAGGCGAGAGATTTATATGCTGAAAACAATTACATTTTTAAAGCCAGTTAGGTAAGGGTGTTATTAAATTTAAATTCCAATTACCCTATGCAAAAATTTCTGAAAGAATGGCTTTCCCCTTTGTTAAAGAAAAAACAGGGAAGGTGGGTCCCCTCTTTCTGAAAGAGCTCCCTAAAGCAAAGGCTGCCTGGAGGGCACTTAAGTTCCTATTTATTAGGAAGTGAATTTTTGGCAGAATTGTTGGCAGCTACACATTTAAGTTCTAGACAGAGAAGTAGATATTAAAAATATTCATCAACCAGCTGTGTTCTTGAAGTAAGTAGCATACTGTAGGGCCAGAAGCCTATGGCTACCTTGTGAAAACGTGCCATGTTAGTTCCATACTAAGCATACAAACGCCATATAAAGCAGGCTACTCTTCCTTGCAGGACGGGTATTATTATTATTTGTGTGATGAGTCATCTGAAATGGAAGGTGACAGAAGGAACAATGGTGAGGCTTGTCTTCTACTCTTGAGACGGCTCTGAAAAGCAAATCCCCTGCAGGCCAGCATTTCCTCATTTCTCAAGCGAGTCTGCATAGAACACTGACATCAACTTGACCTGCTCTGCAAGGAAACTACTGTTGTTTTAGTCGCTCAGCCGCGTCTGACTCTTGGGACCTCATGGGCTGTAGCCCGCCAGGCTCTGTCCATGGGATTTCCCAGGGGAGAAGAGTGGAGTGGGTTGTCATTCCCTTCGGGGGATCTTCCCCACCCAGGGATGGAACCAGTGTCTCCTGCACTGCAGGCAAACTATTTGCTGCTGAGCTACCAGGGAAGCCCATTCTTCAAATTAAGGGACAATTAATCTCTGCAGTATATAACAGAAAACTCTGAAACCATGCAATTCCTGCATCTTTAATTTAGTAGATTATATGAATATAAATTCAGTTAGTAGTCATCATGGTAGAAATTCTGAGCAAGTTTTTCTGGGACCTAAAAAGGTCTCATGAACCTGTTATATTTCCCAGTTTGAAAGGATGTGCATTTGAGAGAGTTTCTAAAGACTCTTGGGGATTAAAAAATCTGTGTACAATTTAATCACTTCAATACTGAGTTGAGTTTGGATAATGTAATTTTGCCATGGCTAAAATACTGGTTTCATTCAAAATTTTACATTCATGTAAATATTTATGAAAAGTAAAGTTGCAAGGAAACTATATATACACATATACATATAAATATATGTATTTGTTTATGTATGTGTATGTATGTATGTATGTATTTCAGCTCTTACAAAAGATGAAAGGACCATGATATGGAATATCTGAAAAAGGCAGCAATAAATCTGAGAATGAACAAAAGGACTATTACCTTGGAAGAAGCTCATGTTTGATTGTTTTTTGATGCAAAAGAGAATTTTCTTCCTCTTCAAATTTAAAAATTTCTACTGTATTCTTGAATTCTGGGTGGTTTACAACAAAGAGATAAACGGTGTCATCTAAAAAAATGAGAGACTAGAGTTCATTTATAAGATATAACCATAGCACCTCTGGGTAGACACTGACATTTAAATACCACAGGCAAGGAAAGGCTGAATGTATAAGCTGTTAGAGGACCTAACAAATCATTCTTCTTCCTCATCTTTCCTATCACTGTCTGTCTAGTGTTATTTCTGATCATTGGTCTCCTGACCTTTAAGAAAGAGTGTTTCTCACTCCATACACAGAATTCATGGATAATTTGTTTATAGTTTAACTTAGAAATATAGCTCTTTTTCAATGCAATGAAAATAGATATATGAAAAGGTTATGAAATCTAAACAGTCTTTCAGGTATAATTAATAACTATTAGAAATTTCAAAATGTAGTACAACTTACTGCCAGCTGAAGAGCCAATGTTGGACTTATTTGTATGAAGAATACAGAAACAATTCATGAGTTAATTGTTCTCTTACACAGATATTATTCAAATCTATTTTCCAGTTATTTGCAAACCACTGTTTTTGTTTTTGTTTTTTAATGTTGATAGCTCATCAGTTCTTACCACTGTCTATGAAAGTGCTGATACCATGTGGATTAAATGAAGCCAAATCAAATCCACAGCTGATTCTTAATTCCAGTGCCCTTGGGTTTTCTTCATTTAGATCCATCATTAGTATTCCTCCAGGCTTATCTGGTGCAAAACTGTGGAGGCCTGGACATTTTAGACCCTTTTGAAAACAGAGCAAAAGTTAAATATAAAGGCTTAAGTATTTTTATGGACTAAAGTAGCAACTATAAACAAGTGATACTTTGGCTAAAGGTGCTGGCATAAAGCTAGAAACACAAAGAAAGCAGAGATGAAACAATAAGAAAATAATAATTGGGGGTTGGAAGGCTGAAAGCCAAGCAGTATCTGATATTTCTGAGTAGAGACAGAGAGGAGGGGTTTGGTCTCCTCAGAGGGTAACCAGGTTGGTGGACATGAGATACCGCAGAGTTGAGGGCGGGAATAAACTGCTCTCTGACACATATCCATCCTCTCCCCGTCTGGACATCAGGTGGAACTTTGTCAGTGCCTCGCATGCATTCAGACTGTTCTTTTCCTACTGAGTCTAAATGTTGCTTTTATCATGTATTAGATTCTTGTTTACATATTGGTCTGTCTGGGGACTTGTGCCCTATTTCTGTGCTAATAAGCAACTTTTTAATTACTACAGCTTTATTCATCATATATATGTGTTAGTATATATGTTATACTATATATATATATTTATACATACTATATATTTATCCCACACTACATTGCTTTACCTTTACAAAGTAATCTTAAATATATCTGCTCATTTATTTTTATGTATAAATTTCAGAAATCAAGTTGCTATTCACATGAAATCTTATTAATAGTAGCAGGAATAGCAGTATTACTACTACTACATTATCTATTTGGTTTTTCCTATCGCATGGGAAAGTCACTGAGTTTTATATGTTCGTTTTGAATCCAACCATTTCACTCAGCTTCCTATTAGGTCGACGAGTCTGTCAGTTCAATCTCCTGGACTGTTTAGAAAAACAAGTAATCACACTATCTGAAATTAATGGCAGTTTTGTCTTTTTTCCTATATCATGTTTCTTTTTCTTGTTTTCTTGGGTTATTAAGAACTTTAGTAAATTACTGATGGCTATGGCATGTTAGGGCATTTTCTTCCTTTTCTAAATGTTAATGGGAAGGCAGTGAATGTTTCACCACTAAGAATGATGTTTGCTGTAGGTTTCTAGGAAGTTTCCTTCTACTTCTAGTTTTTTGTTTGTTTGTTTTGAGCTTGTAATCAGGAATGAGAGTTGAATTTTATTTAATGCTTTTTAGCACTCACTAAAATAATTGAGGTCTTTTCTCTTTTAAATTTTTCAAGTCATACTTTATGCAAATTTAAAAGAATACCTTCCCAAATGAAAGTGAAGTCACTCAGTCATGTCCGACACTTTGCGACCCCATGGACTGTAGCCTACCCTCCTCCTCCATCCATGGGATTTTCCAGGCCCAGAGTACTGGAGTGGGTTGCCATTTCCTTCTCCAGGGGATCTTCCCAACCCATGTATCAAACCTGAGTCTCCTGCATTGTAGGCAGACGCTTTAACATCTGAGCCACCAGCAAAGTCCAAAAACCTACCCCAAAACCTTACTTTATGCTCAAGTTGTATTTAATACACATTTTCTCCAATTAAAAAATATCTACCAAATTATACAACTTCAAGATCCAACAAACAGAATAAACTGGAATTATGCTATTGTTCCATGGCACTGACAATTCAGTGGTTAATAATGTCTCTTCTTTATCAACGTACCATAAACGATAGAGTATCGATGCACGGGAAGCTCTACCAGGGATGTAATAACTCTTCACGTGCGCTCAGTCGTGTCCAACTCTTTGTGACTCTATAGACTGTAGGCCGCCAGGCTCCTCTGTCCATGGGGATTCTCCAGGCAAGAATACTGGAGTGGGTTGCCATACCCTCTTCCAAAGGATCTTCCCAACCCAGGCAAGGAACCCAGGTCTCCCACATTGCAGGCGGATTCTTTACCATCTGAGCCACCAGGGAAGCCCAGTAATACTGGAGAGAGTAGCCTAACTCTTCTCCAGGGGATCTTTCCAACCCAGGAACTGAGCCAAGGTCTCCCGCATTGCAAGTAGATTCTTTACCAGTTGAGCTTACCAGGGAAGCCCCAGTAACTCTCCATAATTATCTTAATTTAAGATATCATTTAAATCTGTTTTTATTTCTTTTTAAAATTTTATTTTAAAATTTTATTTTACTTGTAAAATATACATAAAATTTACCATTATCACTATTTTTAAGCATACAGTTGAGCAGTTTCAAGTACATTTACACTGTCATTTAAATCTCTATTCTATTCTATGTCATCCAAGTCCTCATTAAATGTGGTGTTAGTCTTGAGGTTGCCCCTAATTGTTGAATGGGATGGGTTAATGGGCTACAGTGCTTGGAAGAATAAATAAATGCCACGATGTAGGAATTATTTAATTAGAAAGGAGCAACATACTAGGAAATATTAGAGACAATGCTGAGCAAATTTTAAAAATCAGTATAATGAAAGTAAATCATTTTAAATCAGTAAAAAGTCATATAACCAAGGAAGGATAAAAGAAAATCATGCAGAATAAATTCTGTTGACTTGACTATAAGATCACTGTGACTATATTAGATCTCTCAGCTAAAAATGGCTGTCGATTTACGTATTTGAAGACCTCGCTCCTCCTAATTCAGATTTATTTTTATGGGGATAAAATCTCGAAATAGATGAGTTCTGGATTACCCAAATCTCTGAGAACGCTTCTTTGGGGGAAAAAAAAAAGGCAAGCAACTGCCTTCTCCTTTAGTCTAGATATTTGTATCTTTGGTTATGCATAATGCTGACTAGGAATTCCAGTGCTTTTCCTTAAGGCTGTAAGCCACATGTGCGAGCACGCGCTTCTACACAAACCCAGAGTCCTCCCAGAAATGTCATTTTACTCGTTGTGCGTAGGTAATTAACTACAAATTTTCTTTTAAAGCTGTAGTTTGAAAATTTAATATAAATGTCCATGCTTCTGCCAAAACCTAGAGTATTTATTTTCTTCCTCCATGGTAGACAACCAGCTGCTCACGGGCTTTCACATAAGCACCCGCAAGCACCTGAAGAGCGCTCTGCCCTCATTCTCATCTCAGCTGCGCTCTCTCACCTTCCTCGTGAGTCTGACAGCGATTTTATTAGTGTTGCTACTGTCTTTTAAGCATCTCCAAGTTTTTCACATCTTTCCCTGAGTCTCAGAGTCTGAAAATAATGGCTGCTGAGAGGGAACAGAATACCTACAGGCTGCCTTCAAAGTTGGATATTTTTTTCTTTATTTAAAAGATATTTATTTATTTGGATGCACCGACTCTCAGTTGCAGCATGCAAACTCTTAGTTGTGGTACGAGGATCTAGTTCCCAGGATCAAACCCGGGCCCCCTGCATTGGGAGCGAGGAGTCTTAGCCACTAGACCACCAGGGAAGTCTCAAAGTTAGATTCTTCTTTCTCAAGAAAAATGGAACCCATGAAGATGCTGAGGTCCATCTCGTTGACCCATTCCAGGGAGGAGACAGAGGCAGAACTTCCTCTTTGGCCCATACATATGGTTTTCCAATTAGAATGCATATTGGTATAACCTAGCAGCACTCTGGCCAATCCATTTTAAAGTTTTTAAAATATATGCCTGAAAAGACTGTTACTTTTCAGGTTACAAAAATTAAGGCAAAAGTGAAGGGTAAACTCAATCAATGACTTTCCACTGATGACAGGTTTTTCAGCAGCGAAAAGAAAGAAAAAAAAAAGTACTGGCCTTCCTTTGGGAGTTAATATATTGTTCAAAAATAAATAACAGCAAGAATGCTAGCTTTAAATTGAATGTTGAATGGCAAGAAAGGTATATGCTGCATTTAAAATAGCATATGTATTATCAATATCTACAATCATGCTCCAGATATCATTTTTAATAACAAACAGATTGCAGTGGAGTATTTTAGTGCAAGGCAGTGGGGACATAAAGAGTAATAAGTCAATGGGCAAAGACTTTTTCATCCCTATATTTAGAAAAGCTGGAGGTAAATTTCCAAGATCCTATTTGACCTGTCTTTCGTTTTCAGAATATAATGTTGAAAGTGAGGAACTCAAAAACAAGTGACTGCTTTGCAGGCCTCATCAAACTTCCTTGTACTTTTTCCACTGAGACGGAGAAGGAAGATACTCACCACACTGAAGAAAGCCAGACCGTTGGGAAGTATGTCAATATCGTCAGCACCGGCTTCTGTTAAGTTCAAGGAATAGACAGATGTCATGTTCAAATTCTGTGATTTGTTAGGTAGAGCTTTGTTTACTTTGTCAGTATCTGTATCTTTCGGCACGGTTCTGATTTTTCCTTCCAAGGAACCACTCCCTTTAATACACATCAGGTCCAAATCCTTTCCTGCAGTGAACTTCTGACTTTAAATGTTAAAGATTTTATGTTTACTCAAATCAAAGTCAAGTAATCACTACATTTCTAGCTATAAGACCACAAAAGTTGACATCTGTACACTCTTATGATAAACAGCCAGATGTCTATGCAAAAGTAATTGCCATCAGGGGACTATTACTTTCAGAATGAAGGACTCATCGTCATTTAACCGTGCAAATATCTTGTCCCTTTCTTGACTCATTCAGTCTGAAGCAAACACAGACATTTCTCTCATTACCAGAGATAAAACACCTGGGATTATATAGTCCCTCTTTAAAGAACGTCTGTTCGATCTCATAAGCAAAGAGCTTTCTGTTTAATCTTTAAATTTAGGCTTTGGATTAAAAAAAATGGCAAAAGAAAATTAATGAAAAATACCACGCACCTAAAGCCAGCTGAAGCTTCAGCACAGTCTCCGAGACAGACTACAATTACTATTGATTGTTTATTGATTGTCTGCAGTACACTCCACACAGCACAGCAAATAATTAGACATAAGACCTTCCCAGTGGTCTCACTGTGTAAATGCCATGGACAGATAATAGACCCAAACATAGAAAAGAAGAAAAATGGCTTAGATTAAGCCAAATCATGACGCATTCTTTGAGTCCACAAAATTCAGTCTTCCCCTTTAAGCCCTCTCCAGAGTATGTCTCCAAGATTATTTCTAGGTTGTCAAAAACAAAAACAAAAACAAAAACACAGCACTTATCCAGCTATTTGGGGTTTGCTTCCTGAGTTTGCATTTAGCTGCACTGTCTCTAGTGTTGCTCGTTCCATCACAGTGGAGAAAAGCAAAAAAGAAGAAAAAAAAGTCAAGAACTTCACTTCATAAAGATGACCCATATGCTTACTGTCTCAGAAAGTGGAGAGCTATGTTTAAGCAGAGTGTGCTGGAGGAGTTCTTAACCTCAGGTCTGTGGAGCCACAAATGGGTTTTAAAGACTCTATGAGCCTTCTGAAATACTGTGCAATGCAAAATGTCCTGTACATGTGCAGATATCTTCTGTGAAAAAGGTTCTGTGCTTTCAGCAGGGTCAAAAATGGGTCTGTGATGCCCACCAAAAGTTCCATGGTACTTCTCAACTGGTAAAGAGCGAAGACCAAGGAACCCTTCACCACATATATACACAAAAACACAAACATGAGCACACATGTGCACAAAGAATTCTGGTCCAAGTTCTGCTTTCTAGATCCATTTAGTAGGAGCTCACTTAATTAAAATTTATTGTTCTTGGAAAAATTATTTAAGACAATTTCAGTGTGTACTTGCCTACACACATAGACAAAGAAAAGATATGTACAAAAAAAACCTAACTGCGATTTTGGGGTGGTGGGATTTTCAGTTGAGTGATTTTCCTTTTAACTCTTTAAACTTTTCTTTGTTTTAAAAATTTCTACAAAACATATTCTTTCAGTAATCAAGAAGAGAGCAACGCTTTTAAAAGATATGTTCACTTCGACCACATTGCAACTTTTGTTTCATCCTGTTGCCTAATTTCAAGGGAAAAAAAGTCGTATCTGTAGCTTCTTTAGAATATTTTCCAGATCTACTGCCCCATCTTTGCTTCTATAGCTAATACAAGTAGGCTTTTGTCCTCTCATAACACCCTTTCAGTGTGATTACTGTAAAAGTGGTCGAAGCTGGAGATGTTTTTCCTCCTCTAATTCAATAACAGAAGCAGCGGTATTAACTATTAGTAACCATAACTATTAGTTATAACTATTAACATACATTGTGTTCACCAAGTACCAGGCTCCTTATAAGTACTTTGCACATGTTAATTCATATAATTGTCATAACTCTAAGATGTGATAATATTATCTCTTATTTTAGAGTAGAGAATATTGAGCCTTTGAAAGGTTAAGATCACAAACTGGGAAGCTGGGATTCAAGGCTTTTGTTCCCACTTAAACGTACATGGAAACAAATACAACCTAGCATTAAATGAAATTTCTCTGTGAGAACCATTCCTTGATTCCTTTTTGAGAACACTTGACTTTGTAAATCCAGGTGTGCTCGATTCTATATGTGGGCTTTTTCCTCAAAATGTTTTCTTCCACGCCTTTCACCAAGACCTTCATCAATTCATATGTTGTACTTTTCTTCCAAACCTCTTTCAAACCATCTTTCTCTAGAAAGTCTTGTAAATTAGCACATCTGATTTTGATCCCTTCTTGTTTCTTTAGCAATTATCTGTGTCAGAGAAGGCTAACCCCTCCCCAGGATCCATACTCCCCTTATTGCTGTTCAGCTTCAGGAACATGGCAACATGTGTGTGCTTGTTTGTGTCAGACCCTATGGGACCCCATGGACTGTAGGCCACCAGGCTCCTCTGTCCGTGGGATTTCCCAGGCAAGGATACTGGAGTAGGTTGCCATTCCCTTCTCCAGGGGATCTTCCTGACCCAGGAATCGAACCCAGTTCTCCTGCATTACAAGCAGATTTTTTACCGACTAAGTCATCAGAGAAGTCCCTCTTTCTGACAAAGGTGGCTGTTTGTCTGAGTTGAGGTTAATGAGACAGGAAAGTACAATGTGTATGCAACTACTGGGTAAATAAAGTAAAAATGTCTAGGTAAATTTTCTTTCTACCCCTTCCTGCTGGGAAATGGCAACAACTGGAGTTCTAGCCTTGGACCAAGATGATACGTTGAAGACAGTTGTGCTGCTGCATCAGCCTTTGTCTCAGAATGACCACATGAAATACAGTCATCTAATAACCCTAGGCCATTTGCTGGTCTTTGGACTGCCACATAAAAGAAAATCCATTTCTTTCTTCTGTAAGTTATTTAGTGTAACTTTATAATAGCTGATCAGCCCTTCATACCCAACCGAGTATCCAAAATGTAATGTAGCCTATTATTTCCCACTTTTTTGGTTCATTAATCAGCT
>SJYC01000485.1:0-21715 GCA_006408675.1 Madoqua kirkii
TGAATTTCCGAAACATTTTTCAAGTTTTTTACACATTCCGAAATGTCCAAAAGGGGAGAAAATTTTATCATTACACAATCCGAATGATTTAACAGAATATTTTGAAAATCAATAACATTCGGTTCGCAATCTTGAATTTTTACTACTTTTTTCCCCTGAGAATTTCTCCTTGCGGGGTCAAGAAAAATAAAATCGTATTTTGAATTGCTGTTTTTAAGAAAATCCACTCCGTCGCAATTAACAAAATTTACATTGCAACGCTTTAAAACGTTGAAATTAAATTTTACAATTTTAAATAAATCTTCATTTTTTTCTACATAAACGGCATTTTCAAAAAGTTTGCTTATATAAAAAAAATCCACTCCGAAACCGCCCGTCAAATCTGCTGCTGTGGAAAATTTTTTCAACAATCTTTCAACCGTTTCGGCTTTGTATTTTGCCGTAAAAGCCGAAGAACATTGTTCCAATGGCAACCTCGGCGGAAATAAAATTTCGGGGTTTTCTGCCCATTCAGGCACTTTTTCTTTTGTGATTTGACGGCCAAAGATTTGTCTTAACACAAAATCCTTGTCAATATCCTTTTTATCAGATAGTTTCAGTGCCAAATCATTGACATCACATAAAGCATATTTTTCAATTAACGAAAATTCGGTTTCCATTCTACCATTCCTCCACTTTCACCCGCAAATCTTTCTGATTGTCCTGCAAGAATTTAAGCACACGGATTGCCTCGAAATTGTTGCAACGTTTTTTCGTCCAATCGCACGCAAATGGGTCGGATACGACTTTCGGCAAATCGGATTTTTTGAAGTCGAAATACGGACAACCGTTTACGGGAGTGCCGTAAGAATCAGTTATCGAAAGCCGGTAACTATCTGATTTTTCGTTTGTTTCAACGTCGGTGGCAACTAATTTTACGCCGCTGACCGTGTTTGCCGTTGTCAAGAAAAATTTAACGTCATTGCCCGTTTCGGGATTGTTCAAAACCAAAAACGGCTTATCTTTTTCAAGGCGCAAAATACCGTACATATCGTTGGTGTCTTTGAAATTATAAACTCCGTCTTTTTGCGCTAAGAACTTGATTATAAAGAAGAAACAAACAAAAGCGGCGAACAGCAAAATCGTTCTTTCGGCGGTTTTGAGCGATTTTTTCAACCGCTCTTTTTTGCTGCCGACTTCCTGATATTGAGTGTCGAATTTTTCGCAATATTTTTTAACGTCGGGATAATCGTTAAAACCGTCCAATTGGCTGCGCAACTGACTGATTTTCTGTTTTATATCGTTATTGTCGGTGTTTTTTGCGGCTTTCTTTTTCATTATCAATCCGAAAATCAAAAGCATCGGCGCAACCAAAAAGCCCGCAATCACGCTTTCACTGCTCAGATTGAAAATTCCGTGAATAAAAATCATCGGCGCAGCGGCAATCATCAACGTCGGAAAACCGCGCCTGAACAACTCGCCGTAGTTTTTCGGATAAACGTTTTTGTATTGTTCCAAAAGGCTCTCCAAAGCCGTCAGAACACGTTGGAAATATGATTTTGTTTGGTTCATAATCAAAAAATTGTATAAAATTCCACACTGTCTGCAAATTGTTTCAGTTCGTCCGACGAGAATTTGCCAGCTTTGCCCGCGCTGAAAAACTCCGAATAAAAATCGCCGTAACAACTTCCCTTACCGTCATTCATAACACGGTTAAAGTCCTCATTACCAAATGTTTCGAGAGTTATCGGCATAAAACGTTTGCCCACTTGTTTTCCGTTTTTGTCCCAAAGAATTACGTGAAAAGTACTGTCGCCCGCAAGTTTTCGGCCTGTTGATGTTACTTTTAACTTATTGATTTTCAGGCGATAATAAAGGTTATCAAATTCACTCGGGAAAATTTCGCCGTCTTTGGGTTTTAATTCAAAAGTCAAATCGGCGTTTCCGTCGGCTTTAAGATACGGAGTAAAATTATCGTAAACCGCTTGTTTATAAGGTTTTACGGAGATTCTCAAATCGGCTGCATTGTAAATTTCGGGATAATCGGCGCGCTCGTTGAGATAGTTGTCCAAGCCCGAAGGCGCGAATAAAGGCGGCAGAAACAGCACCGCCGCAACTATCGCCGCAACCGAAATCGCAATTTTTTTGCGGTTGTTGCTGCGGTTTTTCTGAATATTTTCCACCGTAGACGAAAAATTTTTCAACACCTGACGCGCCTCAGCGTTGCTGCCGTAAAGCGTTTCGATGTGTCGGCTGTACATTTCCTGACGGTGGAGGGCGGTGTAAAACTCGTCGTCGGCAATTTTTACGGGCGAATTTTCGTCGTTTTTGCCGATGTTTTTAAACGCCAAGTAAAGGAAAAACGGCGAAATAACCGCCAAAAATCCCGCCCAAGTGCCGTAGCCCATAAACGAAAACATAATCAAAAGACATATCGCTGCAATAAAAAAGTAAAATATTGATTTCTGTGCATTACAACGTCCAACGCCGACGGTTTGGGTGCGTTTTTTAAGTTTGTGATGCTTTTGTTTATGTTAGAAATCAGGGTTTTGACGTTAAATTGAGAATCGTCTTGTTCGTGGAGAATGTGTCCGCAGTTTTCGCAGACGTTGCTCACCAAGGGGAACGACGCGCCGCAGTCGGGACACGTTTTGAGGTTTTTGCGCTCCTGCGCCGTGTTGAAATTTTCGCGGTTGATAATTTCCGCCTCTTCTCCGCCGATAAAGATGGGAGGGACGGTTTTCCCTGCAAAAGTCCGCAAATCCGTTCCGCAATAAAGGCATTGGTCGGAAATGAGAGGAATTTGTCCGCCGCAATTCGGACAATTTTTCAGTTCGTCCTTTTTGTAAGATTTCATTCTTTCTTGCAACGCTTTGTTGAGATAAGCGTTGATTTCGTCCTCGGTAACGCCTTCTTTGATTGCGGCATTAACGATGGTTTGACGTTCAATGAAAGTTAAAACTTTGTCTTTCAACGCCAAAGCAGTGAGTTGCGCTATTTTTCGAGAAATCGGCATGGAGTTTAGAATTATATCAGGCGGCAATTTACTAAATTAATTTTGATAACAAAAAATTATTTCCAAAATTTGCGACCCGAAATAAAAAAGGGACACAATTTAAAATTTTGTGTCCCTTTGTAAATCAGCCTTTTGAACTTCCGTCAAAGCAATGGGTGCAAAGTCGGCATTTAGGCAGTCCGATTGCCTCCACTAAATCCGAAAGTTTTTGGAATTTTAACGATGTTAAACCTAAATCTTTACGAATTTGTTCCACCATCGATTTATATTCTTCGGTTTCGGAATCAGCATATTTCGACCAATCAACGTCAAGATTTCCTTTGAGTTTCAAAACCGCCTTTCTCGTTGCCAATTCCAACGAAGAACGCGAACGGCTAAAATTCAAATATTCACACGGATAAATCAGCGGCGGACAGGCAATCCGCATATGAACTTCTTTAATTCCGTATTCCAACAAATCTTTAACGTTGTCTTTCAACTGAGTACCTCTTACTATGGAATCGTCAAGAAAAACTCCGCGTTTACCGTCAATTAATGCCGTATTGGGAACAAGTTTCATTTTTGCAACAAGTTCTCTTTGTTTTTGGTTTTGTGGCATAAAACTTCTCGGCCATGTCGGAGTGTATTTTGCGTACGGTCTTAAATAAGGAATGTGAATCGTGTTGGAATATCCTAACGCATGACCTATGCCGCTGTCAGGAATACCCGCAACAAAATCTGCATTGATTTTTCCGTCTGCCAAAGCGAGTTTTTTTCCGCACTCGTAACGGCTTTTATCAACGTTGATTCCCTCGTAAAACGAAGGCGGATAACCGTAATAAACCCAAAGAAAAGAACAAACTTGCATTTCGTCGTTTTCTTTTTTGAGGGTTTTTATTCCTGTTGTTTTAACGGCAACGATTTCGCCCGGACCCAAATATTGGTAAATTTTATATCCCAAATTAAGAAACGAAGTTGTCTCGGAGGCAAGACAAAACGAACCGTCTTTATGTCCGATAACAATAGGCGTTCTGCCTAACTTGTCGCGGCCGGCAATGATTTCGTCGCCGTTGAGAATCAATATCGAACAAGAACCTTTTATTGTGTCGTAAACATTTTTTATGCCTTCTGTAAAAGATTCTTTTTCGCAAATCAACATTGCAACAAGTTCTGTCGGGTTGATTCCGCCTTGCGAGGTTTCGGCAAAAGTTTTGCCTTCGGACAAAAACCGTTGCGAAATTTCTTCTAAATTGTTGATTTTTGAAACCGTTGAAATCGCAAAACGTCCTAATTTAGAATAAATTACGAGAGGTTGTGCCTCCGTGTCGCTGATACAGCCGATACCCGATTTACCCTCAAAATCAGCAATGTCGTCTTCAAATTTTGTTCTGAAATAACTATTTTCAAGGCTGTGAATAGCCCTTTGAAAACCTTTTTTGGAGGAATAAACAGCCATTCCGCCTCTTTTTGTTCCCAAATGGGAATGATAGTCGGTTCCGTAAAAAACCTCTGAAATACAGTCTTCTTTGGATACCGCTCCGAAAAATCCGCTCATTTGAATCGTGTTTGTATTTTTTAACGCTGCAAAGTTACGATTTTTTTTCTCTTATTCCATTACGAAAAACTCTTATTTATTTCTTTCTTCGATTTCTTTGTTAATCTTGTCGATAACCTCGTCGGTGAGTTCGTACTTAGAAATTATGAACATCGCAAGACAAAGCAAAACCGCCGGAATTACACAAACCAACCACAAAATTCCTTCTTGTGCAAACGGAGTTTGTTCGATTGTTTCACTGTTGTAACCTACAAAACCGAGAATTGCCGGCCCAACGATGCTGCCGAAAGTCATTCCCGCTTTGAAGAAAAGCCCCGTTAAAGCGTTTACAATGCCCGAAATTCTTCTTCCGGAAGTATATTCGCCGTAAGAAATCACCTCGGGAACCAGTGCCCACATATAACCGGTTGCAACAATTACGCCCGTACTCTTTACAAATTGAGCAATATAAATTAAGACATATTCGGTTGTTCGGCTTTTGAAAAAATATAAAGCATAATCATTCCCAAAATTGCCGCACCGAGAAAAATGTAAAACATATTTTTTTTACCGACCATACGTTTTATAGCAGGAACAAGTGGCATAAAAATAAACGCTGGAGCAGATCCCAACGCCATAAAAAAAGATAACTGTTCCGCCGAACCGTGTAAATTACTGTTTACAAAATATGCACCAGCAGCATTGCCGACACTCATCATCGCAAAGGCAGTTATAAAGAAAAACGCAATAATACGCAAAGGACGGTTGCGCAAAAATTCCATCCAAAGGTCGCTGACTTTTACGTTTTCGGTTTCTTTTTTGTCCATTACAACGCGCTCTTTGCATTGCGTAAAACAGAAAATCAAAAGGCACATTCCCACAAGTGCAAAAATAGTCATTGTCGTAAACCAAGCCGAAGGTTCTTTTGGCAGACTGTCGGTGGCAGAGCCAGCTATTAAAGCGATAAACAACGGCAATCCCGAATTAACCGCCAAACCGCCGAGATTTGCCATAAACATACGCACCGAAGTAAGAACGGTAATTTCGTCGGTATCGCGGGTAAGCGACGAATTTAAAGCCCCGTAAGGCACGTTTATAAACGTGTAAAGCAACTGCATTGCGATGTAAGTAACATAGGCGTAAAGCAGCGAGGGCGCAAAACCGTTGTAGAAACACAAAATTGCAAATCCCGACAACGGAATGCCCACATAAAGCAAATAGGAACGATATTTTCCGTATTTGGGATTGCTTTTGTCGATAAGTGTTCCGACAATGGGGTCCCAAATGACGTTTGCAACGTTTCCGACAAGAAACATCACTGCCACGGCCGAGGGAGTAAGTCCGTAAATGTCGGTGTAAAAAAACAGCAAATAAGTGCAAATTACTTGAAAGATAAGGTTTTGTGCCAAGTCGCCCGAGCCGAAACCTATCCTTTGAAGCCACGAAAGTTTATAAAAACCTTTCTGCTGAGATACTGATAAATCCTTTGTCATTTTTATTTATTTTTAATTCAAAATTTTCGTAAACTATTGCGCCGTCAGTCAGATAAATTTTTAAGTTGTGAGTTTTTGTCTGACCGAGCGGCAGAGTAATTTTTGTTTGATAACAATTATTGATAACGCTTTTTTCCCATTCTTTTCGGTCGATACCCCAAGCAATGGTTTTATCGGCGTGAATATTAAGCATTTCTACTTCGCCGTTGTCAAGCGACAAGGCGATAAAATGGTCTTTTGACAAAAAGTCCAAAGTCGGCGAAGTAAAACAAGTAATTTCAACCTGAGTGCCTGAAACGTTTTTCGGAATTTCAAATTCGTATTCTAAGTATTTGTCTTTGAAATACTTATCCGTTCTTTCTGCTGACGGATAAAACGAAACCGCCGAGCCGAATCTGCCGCCGCCTTTAATTTTATGCCAACTTCCCTGAGCGTTTTTATATTCATTTGCGTTGATATTAATTGATTGAAAATCAATATCTTCTCTTTCGGAAACCTTTGACGGCAATGTCGGTCTGACGTTTCTTTCGGGTTGATTCCAATTGTCGTAACCGATATGCGTTTGAGCCATTATCAAATCCCATTTTCCGTTGTTTAAAGCGTGATATTTTTGGGTTAAAAGCGAATCTTTTACGAAACATTCTTCGCCGGCTTTGAGGTATTTTTCTTTGAGTTCGTCAGTCCGTGCAAGTTCGACGTTAAGATAATTTGAATACATTTCGTAAAGGTTTGCTGTTGCTTCAACGGGAAACATAACTAACTCATAATAAGCGTCTTGAAGGTTTTGCGGAATTTTTTTCATAATATTTTCCGCTTTGGTTTTCATTTCTGACAACTCTTTTGTCCGAAGGAAAAGTACTGACGGTTTAAGTGCGTGAGCGTCAAGTAGTTCCGGCTTTTTAGCGGCGTTAATACGGGCATAACCGTCCAAAATTTCTCCGATTTGAGTTGAAAATTCCTTTCCGAAAATTTCCGCTGCAAATTCCGCGTTAAAATCGTAAACGTTTTCGGGCGTAAAACGTTTGGGTTGTAAGCGTATTCGGCAAAAAACGAAATCGGAAGTTCCATCGGTTTTAAATCACCGACATTAACAATCCAAAGTCTGTCTGCTCCGTATTCGACAGCGAGGTCAAATTGGTCGTAAAATTTTTGTAACTGATTGGTATTTATCCATTTATAACTTCTCGGACCGCCTACGTAATCAAAATGCCAATACATTCCGTAACCGCCTTTTCTTTCGGGCGAATTGAGCTCGGGCAAACGGCGGACATTGCCCCAGTTGTCGTCGCAAAGCAAAAGCGTAACATCATCGGGGACTTTCATGCCTTTGTCGTAATAATCCTGAACCTCTTTGTATAACGCCCAAACTTGCGGAGTCTGTTCGGCGGGTTTCTTTGTAATTGTCTCAATAATAGAACGTTGCGTTTTAACTATGTTTTCTAACAAAGAAATATTCGTGCCTTCTTCCATAGCCTCGTCGCCGTCGCCGCGCATTCCGATTGTAACGACGGTTTCTTTATCGCCCATTGTTCGGATTCCGTCTTCCCAAAAAAATTCGAGTTCCATGTTGTTGGTTTGAAAATTCCATGCGCCTCGTTTTTTCTTGTGCCATTCGGCATAACTGCGGTTCATCGGTTCGTGGTGCGAATTGCCCATTACAACACCGTAAAGGTCTGCCGTATAAGCATTTAAGGGGTCGTCTTCGTTAAAAGCCGCCCACCACATTGCGGGCCAAAGAAAATTACATTTGAGCCGCAACAAAAGTTCAAAAACTTTTTCGTAAAATTTGTGATTGAAACCGCCGAAATTTTTAACCGCCCAACGTCCCAAACAAGGTTCTTCGTCGTTTAAGAAAATGCCGCGATATTTTACGGCAGGCGGATTAAAAACAATTTCGTCGGCGGTAAAGTACAGATTTTCATGCTTTTGTGCGGGAACGTCAGCCCAATATTTCCACGGACTGACACCAATGTTGCGGCTTAAATCGTAAATTGCGAAAATAGTTCCGCGCTTGTCCGCTCCGGCAATTAAAAGCGACTTTTTGTCAATTTTTTAATAATTCCAGCCTCCCATTTACCTTGAATTTTTGAAAGGTCTGTTTTTGTATTTTTTAAGACGGCATTTAACATTTTCGTTTTGCCGATAGTTCCTATAAATATCAGATTTTCAGCGTTTTGATTGTTGAGTTCAGGCTTTTTGCCGCAAACTTCAAAAATGTCGTTTTGAAGATTTTTTACCGCTAATTTCACACCTTCAAATTCGTCGTCAGAATAAATTAGACTGCATTTAGAAATGTCAATTCCGCTTGAAGAATTATCAAACGAAATATACTGCGCATTCAATACTTTTGCGCAGAAAATAAGAATAACAAAAAATACTTTTTTCATAATCATACACTAAAAAATACACTTTACAAAAATATATTTTTTTTCAAAATTAAACAAATTATTATTATCTTTACGGCTAAAAATAATAAATATGAAAAAATACATTTTTTTGCTATTTTTCTTGACATTTTTTGTCAGCACAAATGCTCAGGAATTACCGAAAATCGTAAAAAACGGTAACGCTTATCAACTTTTTGTATCGGGAAAACCTTTTTTGATGCGTGCCGGAGAGTTAGGAAATTCCAACGCCTCTACCGCAGAATATTTCCGTAAAGCAGTCTGCCCAAGACTCAAAGAACAAAACATAAACACGGCTCTTGTACCCGTGTATTGGGATTTAACGGAAAAGGAAGAAGGAAAATTTGATTTTTCGCTTATCGATTCCGTAATAAAAACGGCAGAGAATTTCGATTTAAAAATTGTTTTGCTCTGGTTCGGGGCGTGGAAAAATTCGATGTCCTGTTATGTTCCCTCTTGGGTAAAAAAAGATGTCAAACGTTTTCCGAGAGCCGAAGATAAAAACGGCGTTAAACAAGAATTGCTTTCGCCGTATTCAAAAGCAAATCTCGAGGCCGACAAAAAAGCTTTCTGCCGTCTTACGGAACATTTACGTCAGACTGACAAAAATTTTACCGTAATAATGATTCAGGTTGAAAACGAAATCGCAATGCTCCCCAATGCGCGGATTATTCCAAAACGGCTGAAACCGTTTATAAATCGAACGTTCCCGCTGCCCTTACCGATTATCTTCAAAGCCATAAGAACTCTCTTACCGATAGTTTGAAAAAATATTGGACGGGTAAAACTTCGGGCAATTGGAAAAATTTGTTCGGAGAAACGGTTTACGGAGAAGAAATTTTTACGGCTTGGAGTTATGCCGTTTACGTTGAGGAATTGGTTAAAGCGGCTAAAAAAATTTACAATCTGCCTATGTACGTAAATTGTGCGTTAAACCGTCCGGGAAGAAAGCCGGGCGAATATCCTTCGGGAGGTCCTTTGCCGCATTTGATTGACGTTTGGAAAGCGGGTGCGCCGTCTTTGGAAATGTTGAGTCCCGATATTTATTTCGGGGATTTTAAAAAGTGGACTTCTGCTTATCATCGCTCTGACAATCCGTTTTTCGTTCCCGAACATCAGTACGACGGCACGGCAGGCGCAAAAGCATTGTATTCTTTCGGCGAATATCACGGTTTGGGATTTTCGCCGTTTTCGGCTGAAACAAAACAAGCGGAATTTATGCCTCCCGTTTTGGGCGAAACCGCTCCTGATACACCGAAAGGCACTTTGACGGAAATTCCCGCTGCATATAATTTAATAAAATGTGCCGAGAAATACATTATTGCCGCCAACGGAACTGACAAAATGCGTGGTTTCCTTTTAGACAGTCTCAACCAAAGAGACACAGTTGAAATGGGCGGTTATAAAATTGTTGCAAAACACGATTTTCTCCTCGGTTGGTCGCCGAAAGCAAAACAACCTAATTGGAACACGGAAGGTGCGATTTTAATAAATTTATCTGAAAACGAATTTTTATTAATCGGAACGGGAACGGTTCTGAATTTTCCCCCTGTCGGAAAACAAAACACGGGAATACTTGAAATTCAAGAGATTGCAACCGACGGCAGCGGAAAAACAATCCGTTATCTCAACGGCGACGAATCACATCAAGGCCGTCATGTAAGAATCCCCGACGGCGAATGGGGAATACAAAAATTTAAATTATACAAATATTGACAAAGGGATTTTTTTAATCCCTTTGTCTTTCGACATATTCTTTTTTTGTAAGTTTTGCTTTACATTCGTCCAATGTGTATTCCGTTTTAAAAGGAATTTCCATTTTTGAAAATGTCTGAAAATAAAGCAGACAACCGTCCCGCCACCATTTGGCCTCGTCAAGTTGAACTTTCAGTTTTTCGGAAACTTCGTTAAAAATCTCCTGAGAAACTTCTCCTTTCAAACTTTGCCAAGTCCGTTGAAAATTTTCCGTTTCTTCAACGCCTTTGCCGTAATGAGCGCAAAGTTCGTTCCAAAGCGTGTTTCCGTTGTCAAAATAATAATCCCACGGCAAATGATGAAACCAAAGCAAAAACTCTTTCGGACATAATTTCGGATTGTCGAAAAGCGTTTTTAACGGCTCTTGATATTGCGAAACCGCATTAGAACCGGTTGTAGAACGGTTAAAACCGATTCCGTCAGCAGCGGCTTTGTGATAATAACGCGGCATCCAGTCTTCACGTGCGCCCGCAATGTCGCACCACGGTTCGGGGCCCCAGTGGTCTGACCAACCCATCAAATGGTGAAGTCCGAGCGGAGTCATATAGTCCGTTACGGCCTCACGCGATTTCAACATAATTTTTGTGATTTTTTCAGCCGCCGTTTTATCTTTGGTTAAAGTTAAAGAAATCCATTCGCGGGCAATTTTCTCAGGCGTTAATTCGGGATTCCAAGCCAAACGCCCGAATGCATACCAATTTGACTGAGCAAAAACATATCCGCACCAATTTTTCATCCGTCCCGTGTTGGCAACGCCTGAAATAGCCGTAAGTTTTTGATTTAAAGTGGTTTGCAAAACGTTTTGATTGTTATGAAAAGTTGGGAAATCCAAAAATTCTTTCCACATCGTTGCCAAAAAACAAAGATGGTCGGAATAACCGAGATATTCCTGAGTGATTTGAACCTCGGGCATTAACGGTGTTTTTTTCATTGACCGAACAGCGGACTGAAAGGCTCACGGGGCTGAAAATCTATCGGTCCGTTTTTTACCTGAACGATAACGTTTTCGTCGAATTTTCCGTCTAACGGCATAAATTCGTCGTAGGCTTGTTTTGCTCTGTCGCCGCCTTTTGGATTATAGACAAATGCACGCCACATAACTATTCCGCCGTGAGATTTTAACGCTTTTGCTAACATATTTGCGCCGTCGGCGTGAGTCCGTCCGAAATCCATCGGGCCGGGCAATCCTTCGCTGTTAGCCTTAACAAGAAAGCCACCGAAATCGGGAATTAAAGCGTAAATTTCGTTGCATTTATTTGTCCACCAATTAATTACGTCTTTGTTCAACGGGTCTGACGTTTTAAGTCCGTCCAAAGCCGAGGGCGACGAAAAATTAACTGCTAAATAAATTTTTATGTTGTAAGGTCTCAGACGGTCGGCAATCCGTTTTACACCCGTCAAAATCTCCTTTGAAAGGATTTTCGGGTCGGCATTAACGTTGTCGATAACGGCGGCGTTGATTCCGACAGAGGCATTGGCGCGGGCGTAAGTTTCGATGTCCTGACGAAAATTTACCGTGCTGTCTTTAAACCAAACGGAACTACCGGCATAACCGCGTTCAACGCTGCCGTCAAGATTGTCCCAATGGTTGAGAATGCGGATTTGATATTTCGGATTTGAGATAAAATCGATTGTTTTTTCGCCCGAAGTATTGCGCCGCAAAAATTCGTAAACGCCGTAAAGTGCGCCTGCCGAGGTTTTTGCCTCAATTCTGACGTTGTTTTTATCAGCTTTAATATAAAAACCGTCGCCTGAAATGTCCGTTCTTTGAGAATTGTCAATAACTAAAAAGTTTGCTTTTTCGCTCTTTTTTGCGGTGTGAAGGTCAGGAACAAGATTGGAAAATTCTTTTTTGATAACGTCAAACGTAGAATTTTTGTCAGAAAAATAAAACGTAAAATTTCCTTCTAACTTACTGAAATTCAGCCACAAATTTTCGTTTTGAGCCGCCGAAATAAATGGCAGCAAAAACAAAAATGCCGCAATAAAAATTTTAGAAAACATTTTTTTGAAGATTTTAGAAAAAAAAAAATTAAAAAAACTCCGTCTTTTCATAAGGCGGAGTTTTTTGTTACAAAAATATTATGATTTAAAATCTACGCATACATTGCCACAATAGCCTCGTAAAGTTCTTGTTTTCCTGAGGTCTGTTTGGGTTCGCCGTTCTTTTTACCGTATTCGTAAACTTGTTCGAGGGTGAGTTTTCCGTCTTCGAAATCCTTGCCATACCGCTGTCGAACGAAGCGTAACGCTCGGCTTTCATTTTCTTATAAGGCGACTCTTCCAAAAGTTTTGCAGCCGACTCCAATGCACGTGCCATTGCGTCCATACCCGAAATGTGTGCAATGATAATGTCTTCCAAATCGGTTGAATTTCTGCGGGTTTTAGCATCGAAGTTTGTTCCGCCGTGTCCTAAACCGCCGCCACGGATAATTTCCATCCAAGCCTGAACAAGTTCGTATTGGTCAATCGGGAATTGGTCGGTGTCCCAACCGTTCTGATAATCACCTCTGTTAGCATCGATAGAACCTAACATTCCGTTATCAACGGCAACTGCAAGTTCGTGTTCAAAAGTATGACCTGCCAAAGTAGCGTGATTAACCTCAATATTAACTTTGAAATCTTTGTCCAAACCGTGAGTTTTCAAGAAACCGATAACTGTTTCCGTATCAACGTCGTATTGATGTTTTGACGGCTCCATCGGTTTGGGTTCGATTAAGAACGTACCTTTGAAACCTTTTTTACGTGCATAATCGCGGGCCATTGTCAGCATGGTTGCCATATGTTCTTTTTCGCGTTTTTGGTCGGTGTTAAGAAGGCTCATATAACCCTCACGTCCGCCCCAGAATACGTAATTTTCAGCACCTAATTCTATGCCGGCATCGATAGCGTTTTTAATCTGAACGATTGCCCTTGCAACAACGTCAAAATCGGGATTGGTGGAAGCACCGTTCATATAACGTCCGTTTCCGAAAACGTTAGCCGTTGACCATAAAAGTTTTATGCCAGTTTCCTGTTGTTTTTGTTTGAGATAAGCAACGATTTGTTTAAGATTGGATTCGTATTCTTCAATTGAATTACCTTCCGATACCAAATCAACGTCATGAAAACAATAGTACGGAAATCCGAGTTTTGTCATAATTTCAAAACCTGCATCGGCCTTTTGTTTTGCAATTTGAACGGGGTCTGTGCCTTCGTTCCATGGGAATTTTTTTGTTCCCGTTCCGAACTGGTCGCCGCCCTCGCACACAAAGTATGCCACCAAGCCATTGCAAAACGCAGCCAATCTTTCATTTTTTTACCCATTATAACTTTTTCTGCATCGTAATAATGGAATGCGAACGGGTTTTTAGAATCTTTACCCTCAAATTTGATTTTACCGATTTTTTCGAAGTATTCTTTTGCCATTTTATTAAGTTATTTGTTAATTATTTTATTTAAATCTTCTTTCCAAATGTTGTAAGCCTCAATGTATTTCTGACGGTTTTTGTCATCGGGATAAGTGGTTTCTACGACTTTGAGGTTAGAAAATGCCTCTTCCAACGACGAATAAACTCCCGCTCCGACTCCTGCACCTCTTGCCGCTCCGATTGAGCCGTCGGTGTTGAAAAGTTCTATTCTTGCGCCCGTCGTGGTTGCCAAAGTGTTACGGAAAACCGGCGAGAAAAACATATTGGCTTTTCCGGCTTTTATAACCTCGGATTTAATGCCGATTTTTTCCATAATGTCCATACCGTATTTAAACGAGAACGCAATTCCCTCCTGACCTGCACGGTAAAGATGTTCGGCTTTGTGAATGTTGAAATTTAGATTCATAACCGCCGCTCCGGGGTTCTGATTTTCCAAAACCCTTTCTGCACCGTTGCCGAAAGGCATTATCGAAAGTCCTTCCGAACCGATAGGAACGTTTGCAGCCATAGAATCCATTGCGGAATAAGTCAGCGCACCGCCTCCGACTTGTTTGTTAAGCCAAGAATTGAGGATTCCCGTGCCGTTAATGCAGAGAAGTATTCCTAAACGGTTGAGTAACTGACCTTTATAATTGTGATTAACGTGAGCGAAAGTATTAACCCTTGAAAGTGGGTCGTATTTTATTTCTTCCGACACTCCGTAAACAACGCCAGAAGTGCCGCCTGTTGCAGCGATTTCGCCGGGGTTTAAAACGTTGAGCGATAATGCGTTGTTAGGTTGGTCGCCGGCTCTGTAACTAACCAAAGTGCCTTTTACCAAGCCCAATTCGTTAGCCGCACTTTCGGTAAGTTGTCCCTGAACGCAAAACGTATCAACCGTTTCGGGTAAAATTTCGGGCTGAAAGCCGTAATATTTCAAAAGAAAATCTGCAACATTATTGTCTTTGAAATCCCAAAACATTCCCTCCGAAAGTCCGCCGACGGTGGTTTTGATTTCGCCGGTGAGTTTCATTGCGATGTAATCGCCCGGAAGCATTATTTTGTAAATTTTGTCGTAAATGTACGGCTCGTTTTCTTTCACCCAAGAAAGTTTTGAAGCGGTAAAATTGCCCGGAGAATTAAGAAGGTGTCCCAAACATTGTTCTTCACCGAGTTTTTTCAACGCCGTTGCGCCGATTTGAGCCGCACGGCTGTCGCACCAAATAATGGCATCGCGCAAAAGTTTTTGGTCTTTGTCCACGGCAACAAGTCCGTGCATTTGATAAGAAATTCCTATTGCCTTAATATCGGCGGGACTGACACAAGAGGTTCTGATAACCTCTGCCAATGCCATTTTAGTATTTTCCCACCACATTTCGGGATTTTGTTCCGCCCAACCGGTTTGTTTGGCGGAGATAATCATTTCTTTTTTGGGATAATAAGCCGATGCCTCGCATCTTCCCGTCTCGGATTCTATCAGTGAAACTTTCACCGAAGAACTGCCTATGTCAAAACCTAACAAATACATTGATTATCAATATTTTAAAGTTAATTGTTCTGTGCTGTTGTGTGCTGCAAATATAAAACGTATTTTTCTAAAAAACAAAAGTTTTTCAATATTTTTTTGTATTTTTTATAACATCTTGATTTACAGCGAATTTCTTACTAAAATTGTTGTTGGGATTTTTTCGTCAATAATTTTAGAATCCTCGTTTATTACGAA
Source organism: Madoqua kirkii (assembly GCA_006408675.1). Taxonomy (NCBI): domain Eukaryota; kingdom Metazoa; phylum Chordata; class Mammalia; order Artiodactyla; family Bovidae; genus Madoqua; species Madoqua kirkii. The sequence continues at coordinate 15,274 of SJYC01000485.1, forward strand.
CTGTGCCGCTTTTTCGCCCATCATTTTGAAGTCCGTACTCAAAACCGTTATGCCTCCGCTGACGTATTTTTTCATCGGCGTTTCGTTAAAAGATATTACGCCCGCACTTTTTCCGGGCATAAGTCCTTTTTCCTGACATTGTTCGAGAAAAACCGCTAATGTTCTGTCGCTCACCAAAAAGTAAAGTTCGCCGAACTTAACGTCGAATTGAGCCGACGAATAAAGTATTTGGTTATGAATATCGAAATCGGCGCAGAATTTTCTAAAATATTCCACCGTTTCTCTCGGATGGTCTGTAAATTCGGGATATAAGAATACAAATTTTTTATACTTTTTAATCCTTTCTAAGTTTTCTTTAAGCGCATCGTAAACGCCCTGACCGAAATCTTGCCAAATTTTACTGACTCCGTTTCTTGCGTGAATATTCCAATCGATTAACAAAAGTTTTTCCTTAGGGATACGGCTTATGATTTTTGGGATTTTGTTGTCGTCGAAGTTCATTATAACGTACTTGCTGTAATGTCCGAGCGATTCTTTAACGGCGGTTTCAAACACTTTTATATTATAATGGTGAAAACGTATGTCAATGGGAATGTCCGCGCTCAGAGCCTTTCTGAAACTATGGTAAAGCACTTCTTTATATGCTTTAAACGTGTCTAAAAGCAAAAATACTTTACATTCAGGTTTACTGACGAAATATCCTCTGTTCGGGACACTTTCAATGTGTCCTTGTTTTTTGAGGTTGGAATAAGCCTTGTAAACGGTATCACGGCTAAGGGAGCATCCTTTGCTCATTTCGTTTACCGATGGCAGGATTTCGCCTGTTTGATTTTCCCGTTTTGAATGGCTGAAACGACAGCCTCCTCTATCTGTTTATATTTGAGTTCTTTACCGTTGAAATCAAATATGTTTTTAAAATTTTCCGCCGTCATAACTTTGTGCTGTTCTGTGCTGCAAATATAAGAAAAATTATAAACAAAAAAACTTTTTATAATTTTATTTTGTCCGTATTGATTATTTTTTTTAATTTAGAGCGATAAAATTTTCTAATTTTTTAACTCAAACAAGTAATGAAGAAATCATTAATTTTAGCCTCGGCATTGGCTTTAACTATTCAATCTTCGGCTCAGACGGAGTTAAGAACTTCGGGCAAAGATTCTTTTACAATTCCTGCAGAAATTTACGGACAATTTGCCGAACATCTCGGTCGTTGTATTTACGACGGAATTTGGGTAGGCAAAGACAGCAAAATTCCTAATCAGGACGGTTACAGAACCGATGTTTTCAATGCATTGAAAGACCTTCAAATTCCCGTTTTAAGATGGCCGGGCGGCTGTTTTGCCGATACTTACCATTGGCGGGACGGAATCGGTCCTCAAAAAGACCGTCCGAGAATCAAAAACGTATTTTGGGGCGGAACAATGGAAGACAATTCTTTCGGAACCGACGAATTTTTCACCCTTTGCGAAAAACTCGGTTGTAAAACTTACCTTTCCGTAAATGTCGGTTCGGGAACGGTCCGCGATATGAACGAATGGCTCGAATACATCACCGGCACGGAAGATTGTCCTAACGTTAATTTGCGTAAACAAAACGGCAGAGAAAAACCCTACAAAATAGATTATATGGGTATCGGCAATGAAAGTTGGGGTTGCGGCGGAAATATGCGTCCCGAATATTATGCCGACCTTTACCGTCAATACTCAGGATATGCACATCTTTACAGCAACAATACTTATCCCAAACGTGTTGCCTCGGGTTCCAATGATTTTGATTACAACTGGACGGAAGTGTTGATGCAAAGGGCAGGACACAATATGGAACATATTTCGCTCCATTATTATGTTCTTCCTATCCGCGATTGGCAACGTTCGAAAGGTCCTGACAGAGGATTTCAAGAAAATCAATATTTTTCCGTTATCCGCGACGGTTACAAAATGGACGAACTCGTTAAAAAACATCTTGACATAATTGCAAAATACAACAAAGATGTTAAACTCGATGTTGACGAATGGGGTATTTGGACCGACCAAGAACCGGGTTCTGTTCCGGGACATCTTTATCAACAAAACACTTTAAGAGATGCTCTTTTGGCAAGCACGACTCTTGACATTTTCCACAAATACGGCGACAGACTCGGTATGTGCAACATTGCCCAAATGGTAAACGTTCTTCAGGCAATGATTCTTACCAAAGATGACAAAATGGTTTTAACGCCTACTTATCACGTATTTAAAATGTATGCCGTTCACCAAAACGCAGAATATGTCGTTTTGGATTTTAAATCGCCCAAATACACTTTTAACGGCGAATCAATTGACGCTTTAAGCGCAACACTTTCTAAAAAGGACGGTGCATACCATTTAAGCGTTTCTAACGTTGATTCTAAAAACAAACAAACCGTAACTTTCAATCTTTCTGATATTAACGTAAAAGCCGTTAATAAAGCGGAAATTTTAACCTCAAAATCCTTTTCGGATTTCAACTCATTTGAAAATCCCAACTTAATAAAACCGTTGCCTTCAGCGGTGCAACAATCAAAAAAGGTGTTCTTACCGTGGAACTTCCTCCGATGAGCGTTGTTACGGTAGAATTGAAGTAAAAAAAATGAAAGTCTTTCCGAAAACTTTTTCGAAAAGACTTTTATTTTGTTTGTTACCGAAAAAATTAACATTAAAAAAACATAAAAATTGTTAATATTGCGCTTTCAAAAAACGCAATTTTTTAATTTTTATGAAAACTGTTAAATTTTTTCTTCTGACACTTTTGTTATCAATATCTGTCGGAAGTTTTGCACAAGTTACCACATCTTCAATGTCGGGTTCGGTGTTTAACGATGGGGGCGAAACACTGCCCGGAGCAACCGTTATCGCCGTCCACACCGAAACATCTTCTCAATACGCTGTTATAACGGATTTTAACGGAAGATATGTTATTCAAGGTATGAAACCCGGAGGACCGTACAAAGTAACGGTTCAGTTTGTCGGAATGACACCTTTTGAACAACAAGGTGTTTATCTCTCCTTAGGCGAAACTTTTAAATTAAACGCCGTTTTAAGCAACCAAACCAAAGAGTTGGAGGAAGTTGTCGTTGAGGCAAGAAACACATTCGATGCCAACAAAACTGGTGCGTCGAGCCGTGTGAGAGCCGAGGACATTGAAAATATGCCTTCGATTTCGCACTCAATTGCCGATGCCGCAAGGCTTAATCCTCAAATTGCAACTTCAAACAACGGCGCAATGAGTTTTGCCGGCGTTAACAACCGTTACAATTCCTTTCAGGTGGACGGCGCAATGAACAACGACGTTTTCGGTTTGACGGCTAACGGCTCTAACGGCGGACAAGCCGGAACTCAACCCATTTCGTTGGAATCCATCGACCAAATCCAAGTGAGCGTTGCGCCTTTTGACGTGCGTCAGAGCGGTTTTACGGGCGGTTCTATCAACGCAATTACCAAGTCGGGAACTAACAATCTTCACGGCAGCGTTTATTTCGACGGGCTTAATCAAAATCTCATCGGAAAACGTTACGAAATGATTAACGGCAAAAACAGCGAAAAATACGACGACGAAACCGAATACCGCGTAGGATTCACTCTCGGCGGTCCGATTGTTAAAAACAAACTTTTCTTCTTTGCCAATTACGAACACGCCGACAAAGAATATCCCAACAATTACGGTTTGGGTTCTTCAGCCTCGAAAGTGAAAGCCGAAGATGCTCAACAACTCCTTTCCGTTTTACAAAAATTGGGTTATCAAGGCGGATTTTCAAACCTCGATAATTATACAAAATCCGACAAAGCAGGCTTGAAACTTGATTGGAATATCAGCACAAAACACAAAGCCTCAGTTAGTTGGCGAATGGTCAGTGCAAAACAATTAAGCGGAACAAGTTCTGCCGCTTATTTGGATGCTGAGGATTACGCATACGATTTTGTTTCTAAACCAACACTTTTACGGCTGAACTTCAAAGCCGTTTTACCGATAAAATTTCCAACGAGTTTAAAACCTCTTACGTCCGTGTTCGCGACCACAGAGACCCTTACGGCATTTCTCCGTACATTCAAATCAGCAATGTCGGCTCGGGTTCGGTGGCCTTCGGAACGGAGCGTTCTTCGGGCGCAAACTCGTTAGACCAAGACATTTTTACCCTTACCGACAACCTTACCCTTTACGCAGGAAAACATACCGTAACTTTCGGAACACACAACGAATTTTACAAATTTGCTAACATGTTTATCCAAGATTGTTACGGCTCGTATTACTTTACTTCGCCGCAAAATTTCTACGATTTTGCCGACGGGACAAATCCTAACGGTCTTAACCAATATCGTTTCGGAATGGCAAACGAATCGGTAACGGGCGCAAAACGTTGGGCGGCAAAATTTGGCGCGGCTCAACTCGGATTTTATGTTCAGGACAAATTTTCGGTTTCCGACCGTTTTGATTTAACTTACGGTTTAAGGGCTGACATTCCGTTGTTTTTTGACACTCCTGACGAAAACGCAGATTTTAACGCATACGCCCAAAAAGCGGGTTGGAACGTAAAAACCAATCAAAAACTCAGCAGTAATCCTTTGTGGTCGCCCCGTTTGGGTTTCCGTTGGCAACTTGACGAAAAAGACAAATTCGTTTTGAGAGGCGGCGTAGGCATGTTTACGGGCAGAATCCCGTTTGTTTGGCTTTCTAACAGTTTTTCCAACACGGGTATTCAGTTGGTTACTTACAACGTTTATTCTCCCGGTGCGGGCAGTTTGATTTTGAATCCTGACGGTCAGGCTGCAATGTACGAGAATCTCAAAGCGGCTGGAAATCAGACGGTTAATGTTTTTGCCGACGATTTTAAATTTGCACAAAGCCTTAAATTCAACTTAGGATTCGACTTTACTCTCGGCGGAATTGACTTTACGGCAGAATGGTTGCTTTCAAAAGTTGTTAATGAAGTGGTTTACAGTGATTTAACTCTAATTTGGCGGGCACTTCCGACATTGATTTCGACAAACGTCCGCTTTTGGAAAAACCTACCACGGGCGACAATTATTTTGATAAAACTTTGAGTTATTGTTATTTGCTCGACAACACCGACAAAGGTTATTCCAACAGCCTTTCGTTCAAGGGCAGCAAGAGATTTAATTTCGGTTTAAATCTTTCTGCCTCATACACTTACACGGTTTCAAAATCGGTAAACAGTGCCACTTCGTCTGTTGCGCAGTCTAATTACAATTACAACTACACTTATCAAAATCCCAACGACCCCGAACTCGGTTATTCGGCTTACAACATTCCTCACCGCATAACGGCAGCCGTTACGTATTCTAAATCGTATGCCGAACATTGGACTTCGACTGTTTCGTTGATTTACACCGGCACTTCGGGCAATCCGTACAGCATTTATTATTACGGTGATTTAAACGGCGACGGCTCCAACGGCAACGATTTGATGTTTATTCCCACCGATGCTCAGGTTGATAATATGAAGTTTTTGTCTAATTACAACGAAAAAACCGGCAAAGGTTACACCGAAGACCAACAAAAAGCGAATTTCAAAGCGTGGCTTGCCTCCGAGGATTATCTCAAGGACCATCGCGGCGAATATTTTGAGCGTTATTGCGACAACGAAAAATTTGAGAATCATTTTGATTTTCATTTTGCGCAGCGTTTCAGTTTCAAGGCGGGAAAACAGACTCACGCCATCGAACTTTCGTTTGACGTTATGAATATTTCCAATATGTTCAGTGCAAAATGGGGACGTTATTCAGGCGGTTCGGGCTATTATTCTCCTGTTACTTACAACGCGAAGAATCAGGCGTTCCAATTCCTTCACGATGCTGATTATCAAATGCGTAGCGTTTCAGTTTCAAGGCGGGAAAACAGACTCACGCCATCGAACTTTCGTTTGACGTTATGAATATTTCCAATATGTTCAGTGCAAAATGGGGACGTTATTCAGGCGGTTCGGGCTATTATTCTCCTGTTACTTACAACGCGAAGAATCAGGCGTTCCAATTCCTTCACGATGCTGATTATCAAATGCGTTCTTATAGTGATTATTATTCGCGCTGGAGAGGACAAGTTGGATTGAAATATATTTTTTAAAAAACTATCGGGGGTGAAAAACTCCCGATTTTTTTTATAATTTGCAATTCTTCATTGTGATATAGTTAATTTTTTTTGCGGTTACTTTACCCTGAAATCACCTTGTTCACTGTTTTTATAAAGATTCCGAATTTTTGTATTTTTTTTCAGTTGTTATTATTAGAACTTCCGCCGCCTAAAAATCTCCAAAATCTGCCGTCCTGACCTCAAAACTTGCGATTTGAGCGGAAATTTTTCGCCGCCGATTTCGAGAATAAACTAATTTTCGTCTTCGTAAATTAAATCGAGCAGCAAATTTTCTTGGTAAATCTTTGGATTAAAGTCGGTTGCTATATCGGGACGGATT
>SJYC01000487.1:0-20159 GCA_006408675.1 Madoqua kirkii
TTTTTTTTTTTTTTTAAGATGAAATTCTTATTACAAAATTCATGGCTTAATTGAAGAAAATAGGGAAACCTACTACACCATTCAGGTATGACCTAAATCTAATGCCTTAAGGTTATACAGTAGATGTGACTAACATATTCAAGGCATTAAATCTAGTAGACAAAGTGCCTGGAAACTATTGACAGAGGTTCATAATATTGTACAGGAAGTGGTGACCAAAACCATTCCCAGGAAATGCAATAAGGCAAAATGGTTATCAGAAGATGACTTAAAAACAACTGAGAAAAGAAGAGGAGTGAAAAATAAAACAGAAAAGGAAAGATATATCCACTGAATGTGAAATTCCAGAGACAAGCATGCAGAGATAAGAAGACATTCTTCAATGATAAAAGCAAAGAAGTAGAGGGAAACAATAGAGTAGGAAAGACTAGAAACTCTTCAAGAAAATTGAAGAGTTAAAGAAAACATTTCATGTGAGGATAGACACAATAAAGGACAGAAAAGGTAAGGACCTAAGAGAAACAAAAAAGATTAAGAAAAAGTGGCAAGAATACACAGAAGAATTATATGAAAAGGTCTTAATGACATGGATAACCATGATGGTGTGCTTAATCACCTAGAGCCATATATCCTGGAGTGCGATGACAAGTGGGTGTTAGGAAATATTACTACAAACAAAGCTAGTGGAGGTGATGGGATTTCAGCTGAGCTATTTCAGACCCTTAAAATGATGCTGTTAAAGTGCTGTACTCAATATACCAACAAATTTGGAAAAACTCAGTAGGGGTCACATGACTGGAAAATGTCAGTTTTCATTCCAATCCAAAAGATGTGCAATGGTAAAGAATGTTCCAGCTACTGAACAATTACACTCATTTCACATGGTAGCCAGATTATGCTCAAAATTCTTCAAGCTAGGCTTCAGTAGTACATGAACCAAGAACTTCCAGATTGCATTTTGAGGAAGCAGTGGAACCAGAGATGAAATTGTCAACATTCACTGGGTCATGGAGAAAGCAAGGGAATTCAGAAAAACATCTACTTCTGCTTCATTGCCTATACTAAAGTCCTTAACTGTGTGAATCACAAGACACTGTGGAAAATTTTTAAAGAGATAGAATACCATACCACTTTACCTGTCCCCTGAGAAATTTGTGTGTGGGTCAAGAAGCAACAGTCAGAACTGGACATAAAATAACTGAGTATTTCAAAATTGGGAAAGAGTTTGATAAGGTTGCATATTGTTATCCTGTATATAAATATCCTATATTTATAAGTTTTATGCAGAGTACTTTATCTTGGCCTTCAAAAAGAAAACATAATCACAGAAAACTAATCAAAAAGATCACAAAGATTATTGTGATCTTGAAACTCAATGAAACTAGTCATATGTGTCATGGTGGACAGTTCTGACAAACGTGGTCCACTAGAGAAGGGAAGAATAAGCCATTTCAGTTTTCTTGCTTGACAACACCATGAACAGCATGAAAAGGCATAAAGATATGACACTGGAAGATAAACCACCAAGTTGGTAGGTATTCAATATGTTAAGGGAGAAGAGCAGAGAAATAGCTCCAGGAAGAATGAAGAGGCTGAGCCAGAGTGGAAACAATGCCAAGTTCTCCATTTGCCTGTCTGCTGGTGAAAGTGAAGTCTGATGCTGTTAAGAATAATATTTCATAGGAACCTGGGATGTTAGGTCCATGAATCAAGGTAAATTGGAACTGGTCAAACAACTGATGGCAAGAGTGAACATTAACATTTTAGGAATCAGTGAACAAAAATGGATGGGAAAGGGTGAATTTAATTCAGAGTATCATTTTACCTAGTAATGTGGACAAGAATTCCTTAGAAAAATGGAGTAGCCTTCATAGTCAACAGGAGTCCAAAATGCAGTACTTGAATGTAAACTCAAAAACAATAGAAAGATCTCAGTTTGTTTCCAAGGCAAACAAGTCAACATCACAGTAACCCAAATCTGTATATCATGTACAATAACTATACACAGCATGATAAGGCTGTATACTGTCACCCTGCCTTTTTTAACTTATATGCAGAGTATATCAAGCAAAATGCTAGACTGGATGAATCACAAGCGGGAATCAAGATTGCCAGGAGAAATATCAAAACTCAGATATACAGATGATACCTTCCTAACAGCAGATATTGAAGAGGAACTAGAGTCTCTTGATGAAAGTGAAAGAGGAGAGTGAAAAAGTTGGCTTAAAACTTAACATTCAAAGAACTAAGATCATGGCATCCACTTCCACCACTTCATGGCAAATAGATGGGGGGAAAATGGAAAACGTGCTAAAGTTTATTTTCTTGGACTTCATAGTCATGGCAGACACTGCCTGGAGCCATGAAATTAAAAGACACTTGCTCCTTGCAAGGAAAGTTATGCCAAAACTAGTCAGCAGATTAAAAACTAGAGACATTACATTGTGACAAAGGTTTGTATAGTTAAAGCTATGGTTTTTCCAGTAGTAATGTACAGACTGAGAGTTGGACTGTAAAGTAGGCTGAGCACTGAAGAATTGATGCTTTCAGATTGTGGTGCTGTAGAAGACTATCAAGTGTCCCTTGGATTGCAAGGAGATCAAATCAGTCAATACTATAGGAAATCAGTACTGAATATTCATTGGAAGGACTGATACTGAAACTGAAGCTCCAATATTTTGGCTAGCTGACAAGAAGGGCCGACTCACTGGGGAAAAAAAAAAAAAAAAACCCTAACACTGGGAAAGATTGAAGACAGAAGGAGATGGAGGAGGCAGAGGATGAGATGGTTGGCTTATATCACTGACTCAATGTACCATGCTATTTATAAGCACGCTTCTATATTCACAGTATATATTGTATATATTTTCATATGCTGTATATTTTCAAAAATTATATTCTATATCCACATTATCTTTATAAGCAATTCTATGTACATTTTATATATTTGAGTTTAATATTGTAAGGACTCATGGCTCAGTTTTGAAAACCTTTCTAGGACTTCAGAGCTAACAAATAGAACTGAAATTCTGTTCTAAGGTTTATCTGACACCAAATGATTCTTTGATCCTGATAAAATGCATTAATAGCTCAAAGGATTTGCCCACATGTTAGTTATTTATTAATATTGCCACCTTGATCCAAAACCTAGTTTCTTAATATTTTACTTTAGTTTTTTTATACTAATATATTGACACAATGGTACCTATTAATCAATTCTAGATTCAAGTAACATGAATGACTGAGCTGTTGTGGAACTCCCTCTCATTTTTAAAAATAAAATTTTTGAGAAACCATGATGCTTATAAAATAATAATGCAGAGTCAGGTAATACAAAGATAACCTCCAATAACAAGAATAAAGCAGGGACTAAAAGTTACACTGGTAAAAGTCATCCAATACAAAGGTTGTTATCAGATCTAAAAAAGAGTCTCAGAAAACAGTATCTAATATTTTAACAGTAACATAACCTTGGACTTGGCCAAATTCAGAATAGGAATTGAGAAAACTGTATCAACCTGGAGACAAAAAAGTCTACTCAACCATGAAAAGTGCCTAAAGCATCAAAAAAAAAAAAGTTTGCTTTTTCTGGGACCTCTGATGGAAAGAAGGAGAAGAAACACAGTCTTCTGTGAGAACTTAAGACCCCAAGCATATATGCTCTGCATGTATGGAAGTTAAATCTTCCTTTTTTTTTCCTTGTTACCTTTATAAAAAAGTTTTATTGAAATCACAATTTACAGTCTATAAAATACGTCCATTTAAAATATATTTTTTACTAAATTTTATTGAAGTGTGCACCCATCACCATAATCCAGTTTTAGAACATTTCCATCACCCCAGTAAAGACCCTCATGCCCATTTACAGTTAATCCCAGTTTGCAGAATCCACTAATCCATGTCTTTGGCTTTTCTGGAAGATATGAGACTCTTAAGATAAATGAATTGACCAAAAAAATTAGTTTAGGACCCAAGAAAATCCCAGAGTTCCAGCAGAAAAATAAAATAAAATAAGGCCACTTCAATACCACAAAAGCATGAGATTCCTGGAAAAAAAAAACAAAAAACCACAACCAAAAAAACCTCTCCCTAAAAGAGAGTTTTCAACAAACATTTCAAAATAATGTGGAAATCAGGATGAGAGAAAATCACCCAGCACAATCAGTAAGAAAACTGGGACATCAAGAACTAGAAATGACAAACTTGTCTATGGTACATTTCAAGTGTTGTAAGAGATATAAGGAAAACCACAATGAACAAGAATAATGGGGGGGAGAGTATTGGAAAATTTTATGAATATAGCATTGCAAATATAAAAGCTAATCTAATAAATAAAAGTAGATTTTAAGTGGATTCAAAAGTAGATAATAACATTTCAAAATAATGTGGAAATCAGGATGAGAGAAAATCACCCAGCACAATCAGTAAGAAAACTGGGACATCAAGAACTAGAAATGACAAACTTGTCTATGGTACATTTCAAGTGTTGTAAGAGATATAAGGAAAACCACAATGAACAAGAATAATGGGGGGGAGAGTATTGGAAAATTTTATGAATATAGCATTGCAAATATAAAAGCTAATCTAATAAATAAAAGTAGATTTTAAGTGGATTCAAAAGTAGATAACTTCTAACTGGATAACTACAAGATACAGCTCAGAAAACTGACCCAAAGAGAGAGAAAAGAGATAAAAAGATTGATTATATAAAAGTAAGATTACAGAACTTTGAAGACAAAAGTTGTAACATTTGTCTAATAAATGTTTCAGTGAGGAACAATAGAAATAATGAAGGAGATGTGATACTTGGAAAGGCAGTGCCTTTCATCTTCTGTTTCCAGTAATAATTAACATAATATTGCTATTAAATATCATTGAGTAAAGCCACCATAACAGGGCAAAATACTTTTTTAAAATTATCTTGCAGGCAGAATACAAATAAAAAAGTAAATAATGAGGTTAAGTGAGAGGTTCTGAAATTCTAAGAATGAACACTGCATTTTGAAATGCTACTCTCTGGTAATGTTTGGCATAACTTTGAGCAGTATATTTGAAAGACTTGGGTCTTGGAAACAAAATTGGAATCCAGTTACCTGCAAAGCTAAAAACATGACCTTCTTCCCCTCTGAAGGGATATATGTTTGAAGTAAAGATAAACTAGACATAACTCAGGAGCTGTCCAATTTTGGGCAAATACATTTCTAACTCAAAAATTCTGACTCTCTGAATTCATATTAAAATGATTCTAGATGAATAGTGCCAACAAGTACTGTGATAAAGAAAACAAAATTCTTTCTGAAAATATATAAGTAAAGATTCCTAGGACTCAAGTATTCCAACAATTATATTTCCAAATAAAAGAGATAATGGCTTAGACATTTATTTTTAAAATCCACAAAATACAATAAATCATGAATTAAATAAGCCCTAAGATCCTTAAGAATGAAAAATTTAAAAAAAAATTTAACATAGAAACATCACAAGGAAATTTCTGAAAACCAAAGTCAATGAGGTAAAAGACATAATACTTTTAAAGGGAAAGCAATAAAACTAACAGTTAACTTCTCACCAGAAACAAGAGAAGCAAAAAGACAAATGACATTTTCAGTTCATGTTTTCATATACAGTAAACAAAATAGAAATAAAAATATCAGAAAAGAGTGAAAAAACATTATTTTTTCAGAAATGAACAAAAAATAAATAAAGTATCAAGACAGTTTCTTTGGCCTAAAGAAAGATGATCAATATGTAAGATAAAAATTTGAAGAAGAAAAGTGTGGGGGCAAACAATACAATGATAAATATATGGATAGATGAGAATTTATTTTTTCAAGCAATATTCCTTGAAAAATGCATTATTTCCATAATTACACTGAGCCAATACTTGGGAAAAATCAGATAACTGTATTTGTGTTTGCCGATTTCTTAATTCTATAATTCCACTATTTTCTCTCTCTATTCCAATACCATACCCTATCGATTCCTGTTATTTTCAGTAAGTCATTAAAGTTTCCTCCCTTCCAGCTGTTTTCATTTCAGCTAGAATTGAGCAATCTGTGTCAGTTTGAACCTGCAACAACAATAAAAAATTCTTTGAAGCTTTTATTATGATTGTGTTCAATTTAAAGATCATGTGAAAATACTTGATAACTTTAAAAATCCATGACCAGAATATTTCAACTTCAGATTGTCTTTCATTTATCTTGGAAAATTTTCAGTTTTCAGTGTATAGATATTTAAGCAATTTTATTTATTTCTAAGCATTTAGGACTCTAATTTTGCTCAGAAATATTTTGCAGTTTTCATAGTAGAGATCTTGGATGTCATTCTTTGAGTTTATTTTGAAATATTTTGTATTTTCTGATTTTATTAAAATAGCATTGCTTATATCTTTTTCCAAGTGTTTGTTGCTGATACATAGAAATAAATATTTTTGTATGTTGATGTGTGTTGAAAAAAATCAGTTAGTTTTATGAATTGTTTAATACCTTGCATAGTATTTTTAATAGACATAATAAAATATTTATTTGAAGAAAGATTACTCTATTTTCAAACATTTTCTTTTAATTGAGCATGTCATAGGCTTTGAGGGTCTTTGGAGAAGACTTTGAGAGTCCCTTGGACTGCAAGGAGATCAAACCAGTCAATCTTAAAGGAAATCAACTCTGAATATTCTTTGGAAAGACTGATGCTGAAGCTGAAGCTCCAATGCTTTGGCCACTGGGTATGAAGAAGAGCTGACTCACTGGAAAAGACTGATGATAGGAAAGATTGTAAGCAAAAGGAGAAGGGGGCAGCAGAGTATAAAATGGTTAGAAAGCATCACCAATTCAATGGACATGAACTTGAGCAAACTCTGGGAAACTGTGAAGGACAGAGAAGGTTGGCAGCTGCAGTGTGTGAGATGTCAAAGAGTAGGACATGACTTAGCAAGTGAACAACAACAACAAAGGTGGAGAAAAGGCAAGTTACTTAACTACATATATAGCTCAACAATTCAGATTCTTCTATATGAAATATTAGAGGAATAAACATATTTGCTTACATATTTGCACATATTAAGTAAAATTAAAATAATTAAAAAAATTGTGAGTAGTGGTTACCTATGTGGAAGAGGGCTGGTAATAAGAAGATCAGTAAGGGTACATATTCACTGGAAGGACTGATGTTGAAGCTGAAACTCCCATACTTCGGCCACCTGATGCAAAGAGCTGCCTCATTTGAAAAGATCCTAATGCTGGGAAAGATTGAAGGCAGGAGGAGAAGGGGGAAACAGAGGATGAGATGGTTGGATGGCATCACCGACTCAATGGACATGAGTCTGAATAGACTCCAGGAGTTTATGATGTACATGGAGGCCTGGCGTGCTGCAATCCTTGGAGTCGCAAAGAATCGGACACGACTGATCAATTGAGCTGAACTAAACTGAAGGGTATAGTTCAATACAAGCTGGCTTTAATAAGAGTGTTTCAGTTTTAATCAACTGTAATAAATGGTAGGTATAAGCATGTTCATTATATTACTATTGTTATATAAAATTTTTTGCACTTAGTTACATATATTATTTAGTAGATGTAACATTTCACAATAAAATACATAAATGATGAGAATGAACATATTTTGAGAAGAGTAGATTTCAAAAGATATATAAAACATGATGACATTTAGGTATATTTCAAAAAATAAATGAAAATACTGTATTTTGGGATACATATAAATATATGAAAACATTGTGCAAGATTACATACATTTCTGAGATTTTAGTGCTATGTAACAAATCACCCTAAAACTTAATGGCTTGAAATAATTTATTAATTTTTTCTCATCTTCTGTGAGTCGACTGGGCACATTTAGATTGTTTATACTTGGAGTTTTTTCAGAGCTGCCAAAGGACAGCAGCTGGGCTGAAGTCACTAGAAAATCCTGTGCCTTGATAGTCCTTGGTCTTTTTGCTTCACCTTGTGACTAATCTTCCAGAACCTCTCCATGGAAGCCTCCCACAACATGGCAATCTCAGTTGTGCCATACTTCTTACACGGTGGGCTTCGCTTGTGCCTCAGATGGTAAGAAGTGAAATGAAGTCACTCAGCCGTGTCCGACTCTTTGCGATCCCATGTACTGTAGCCTACCAGGCTCCTCCGTCCATGGGATTTTCCAGGCAAGAGAACTGGAGTGGGTTGCCATTTCCTTCTCCAGGGGATCTTCCCAATGCAGGGATCAAACCCGGGTCTCCCACATTGTAGGCAGATGCTTTACCGTCTGAGCCACCAGGGATTCTGCCTTCAATGCAGGAGACCTGGATTTGATCCCTGGGTTGGGACGATCCCCTGGGGAAGGGAAAAGCTACCAATTCCAGTATTTTTGCCCTGGAGAATTTCATGGACTGTATAGTCCATAGGGTCGCAAAGACTCGGACACGACTGAGCAGCTTTCACTTTTGCTTCTTTCACTTTCTTACATGGTTGCTGGCTCTTAAGAGTCAGGAAACAGAAAGTGAAAGCCAGTTGAAAACTGCTCAGAACTGACCTAGCATCAAATCTGCCTTTGGTCAAAGTAGTCTCAGCTATTGCTCTGATTTAATGGGAGGGAGCAATATGCTCCTTCTCTTAATTGCAAGATTTCTACAGCTACATTGAGAAGCACATTTGGGATGTTGAATTCTTTAAGGCCAGTTTTGGAAAATACATTCAGCCACAACACTTATTTCAGGCTAATGATAACCATTGTAGAGGCAGGAAGAGGAGGAAAGAAACAGATAACGTTATAGGGAGAACTTTAGTCTGACCTTCATTGTTTCATCTCTTTAAAAAGGAATTATCTGAAGTAAATATGACAAATAAGCTTGTGAATACAGAGATATTTATGATGTCATTCTGTGTACTTTTTTATGTTTAAAGTATTAAAGCATTTTGCAATTTTGAACAAAGTATATAATATTTCAGAAAAAACAAAACACACAGACACACATTCTAACTTTCAGAAGATGGAAGAAACCTGTTACATCTTAAGTTGTCCTGTATCTAAACTGTCACAAGGCAGACATTTTAGTTTTGGATAATTTTTAAACATTTTGGTTCTAGATTATCCTTTTAAAGAAGCTAAAAGATCATTTTATATTCCAAATAATTTAAAATATATAATTATCAACTCTATAATCACTGTTTCATTTCCCTGAGTAAAATATAGTTGAGTAAGTCCTGATTTTAAATTATTTCCTGAAGTTATATCAAAAGTACTATGACATCTCTATAAGGTTTATAGAAGGAAAAATTTTACAACCTATACTTTTATTAAAAAAATAGAACTGCAATTTAAATATGTTCTGATTTAGAATGCTAAGTAACTAACTGAATTTACTGTTTTCTAATTCTTTCATTCACTAATCACTGCAAGAATCTGAAGAACATTACGATTCTATAAGAAATGAAAAATCGTGCATCATAAAACATGGCTTGCATTTTTACATAGTATTGGTCTGGTAAAATTCTAAAACTAATTCAATCAAAAATACTTTGAGAGTCAACTACTTTATGTTTTCCTGGTCAGCATCCTGTTTTCAACCACGCTTCTTCTACTGTTTGTTTTCTGTCTTCCAGGTAAAGCTTGTTGAATGATTACTGAAATTTTGGAAAGAGCATCCAAAAGAGAACATTATTACTGATTCTTACAGTAATAGTTACCAGAACAATAATATACAAAATGAATTACTGCAAATTACATTGTATTAATTTGCACCAACATCAGACTGAAGCAATTATCCCCTCTTTTCAACTTTAATGTGTTGTTAACTGAGCTAATATTTCTACAATAAAATGCTGACCCAGGGACAAACAAAAAATACTTTGAATGTCACTAGTTCTAAGGGAAAGATTCAGTCATTTTATAAGCTATTTTTCTGATATTCACTACTATGCTTTATTTGCCATAAGTGAAAGTCACTCTTAGGGACACAGAGTATGGTGTTTGTCTCAGGCATGCACAGTCCTGAGAATCCTGGTCAAAGAGGAACATGTTTTGTTCACCGTTTCCCTTCTCTTCAGTTCAGTTCAGTTCGGTAGCTCAGTCATGTCCAACTCTTTGCTACCCCATGAATTGCAGCACCCTAGGCCTCCCTGACCATCACCAACTCCTGGAGTTCACTCAGACTCACATCCATTGAGTCAGTGATGTCATCCAGCCATCTCATCCTCCGTTGTCCCCTTCTCCTCCTGCCTTCAATCCCTCCCAGCATCAGAGTCTTTTCCAGTGAGTCAACTCTTTGTATGAGGTACCAAAGTACTGGAGTTTCAGCTTTAGCATCATTCCTTCCAAAGAAATCCCAGGACTGATCTACTTTAAAATGGACTGGCTGGATACCCTTGCCCTTCTTATAGCATTTCTCAAATAGATATGCTACACATAATGGTCAAATGCAAATAGAATGTTTTTCTTCGATATAGGAAAATCATATCTACTTATATGTAGTCAGAAGACTTTTTGACAAAGACACAAAATTAGCAGCAATTTGTCTTTTAGCACTATAATTTTTCAATCCTAAAATTTGATTTAAGCTAATATATGAACTTCAATTTGAGAGAAGCAATGTAATAGCATAAACACATATTGTATTTTAAATAAAAAATAAAGATTATGAAAGCTTTCTCATAAAATGAGAATATCATCCATTTTCTCTACAACTTTATTCACAAAATCAAGTGAGCAGAAAATCAAGGGCATTTTTCTGATATAAATTCATTTCAATTTTAAGAGCTGTTGGTTAGGAGAAACTTGAATCTCATTCAGTTTCCATCTCTACTCTCCTCTGCCTTTGCGTAAATTTTAGTGGTCTTTACGTAGCATTGAGGTATTGGAGGAGGAGTCATTTTACATTCAAGTCCTTCAGACTCAAAGATATCTATAGAGATACCTGCCTTCCCATCTGGACTGGGATATTTACAGATTGTTTCTGTGATGCTCCTCATTTCCATAAATATCCTTCAGGTCTGGAAGATCTTTCATACATTTCTTCTTCATCACTGAAAGTTAGAGCTTCCTCTGGTGTTTCTTTCCTTTGTTTTGGATCATGAATATCTCTGTGAGATCATCTATTGTCTTCATCTACCTAGACTCCTCATAGAGACAGAACCTATATCCAACAAATAGACAAAGAAGTCCTATAAATTAGAAAAATATAGATAAATCAGTACAAAATTGAACAAAAGCCTTCAAAAGAGGATGCCAACAAAACATGTGCCAATATATTATTTATTGGAAAAATTCAAGTTAAATTATGAGGTATCATTGCATGTATAAGATTTCCAGTGGCTGAGTACTAAAGAGTCTGCCTGCCACTGCAAGAGATGCAAAAAAATTCAAGTTTGAGTCCTGGACCAGGGAGATCCCTTTGGGGGAGGAAATGGCAACCTGATCCAGTATTCTTGTCAGAGAAATCCTATGAAGAGAGGAACCTGGAGGGTTATAGTCCATAGAGTCTCAAAGAGTCAGACACGACTGAGTGACTGAGTACATGAATATCACATATATACTGTAGACAACGTTTTTAATGTAAAAGCCATTACATGTGTAAAATCGCCAGACTTCCCTTTGACTGGTAGAAATATAGATTCACGGTACTGTTTTTAAGATTCTGGACAATATCATCTATGAATAAATATATGCATAAATCCCACCACTGTGATTTTTATTTACCTACTAATCTATCTACTCATCCTAGCATACCCAAGCACATGTACACATGATCAGATATGTGCTATTCATAATATACAAATTTTTATCACGAGTATAATGAACAAAAATATGACACATTCATGGAATATAGTACTATAGATGAATGAGCTTCAAAATGTAATTACTGGGTAAACAGTATCAGCAACAACTGAGAATAATTGAGAATCATCTCAATCGATATAACTGCAAATTATCAGTCCTCACAACAAATCTACTAATTTGAGGACTCTAGAGGTGGGGCTTCACTTTTCAGTTTCTGACAAATGCTCTAGGTGGTTTGGATGCATGCCTAGCTTAGGAAGCATTAGTCTAAATGAAAATATGTATGTGAATATATATATATGCATACATACATATATATATTATTCCTGCTTAGTAGCTCAGTGATATTCAACTCTTTGCAACCCCCTGGACCATAGCCAGCCAGGTTCCTCTGTCCATGGGATTTTCCAGGTAAGAATACTTCAGTCAAATACCATTCCTTCCTCCAGCACATCTTCCCGACCCAGGGATTGAATCCCTGTCTCCTTTATTGACAGGTGGATTCTTTACCACTAAGCCTCCAAGGGAACCTTCATCAGATGGTATTCAGACAGTTCAGTCATGCCCAACTCTTTGTGACCCTACAGACTGTAGCCTCCAGGCTCCTCTATCCATGAGATTTCCCAGACAAGAATACTGGAATGGGTTGCCATTTCCCCCTCTAGGGGATCTTCCCAAAAAAGGATTAAACCTGAACCTCCTGGGTCTCTAGCAGTGGCAAACAGATTCTTTACCATTGAGCCACCTGTGAACCCTACATCAGATGATACTGATGGCTTTATTTGTTGATCACTAAGAACAAACCTAGAGGAGGTGATGTAATTCCAACTGAGCGATTTAAAATTCTAAAAGGTGATGCTGTTAAGTGCTGCTCAATATACCAGCAAATTTGGAAAACTCAGCAGTGGCCACAGAACTGGAAAGGGTCGGTTTTCATTCTAATCCCAAATATGGGGAATGGTGAGGAATGTTCCAACTGCTGAACAATTGCACTTATTTCACATGCTAACAAAGTTATGCTTAAAATTTAAGCTAGGCTTCAGTCGTACATTAACTGAAAAATTCCAGATATATGAGTTGGGTTTTGAAGAGGCAGTGGAGCTAGAAATCAAATTACAAACATTTGTTGGATCATGGAGAAAGCAAGGGAGCTCCAGGAAAACATCTACTTCTGCTTCACTGATAATGCTAAAGTCTTTGACTCTGGATCTCAACAAATTGTGGAAATTCTTAAAGAGATGAAAGTGCCAGACCACGTTATCTGTCTCCTGAGAAACAGGTCAAGAAGCAACAATTAGAACTGGACATGGAACAACAGATTCATTCAATATTGAGAAAGATAAAAGTTGTATATTATCACTCTGCTTATTTAACTTATGTGCAAGAGTACTTTGTATAAGATGCTGGGTTCGATGGAACCAAAATTTCCAGGGGAAATATCAACAATCTCAGATATGCAAATCATATGATTCTAATGGCAGAAAGTGAAGAGAAACTAAAGAGCTTTTTGATGAGGGTGAAAGAGAAGAATGAAAAAGCTTGCTTGAAATTCAATATTAAAAAAAAAAAAAAGAAAAAACCTTAGAAGATGGCATCCAGTCCCATCACTTCATAGTAAACAGAAGGGAAAAATTTGGGAACAGCGGCAGATTTTTTTCTTGAGCTCCAAAATCACTACTGATGGTGACTGCAGCCATGAAATTAAGAGATGCTTGTTCCAACTATGATAAACCTAGGCAGAATACTAAAATCAGAGAGGCTTTGTTGACAAAGATCCATATAGTCAAAGCTATGTTTTATCCAGAAGTCATGTAGGGATGTGAGAGTTATACTGTTAAGAATGCTAAGCACTGAAGAACTGATGTTTTTGAACTGTAGTGCTGGAGAAGACTCTTGAGAGTGTCTTGGACTGCAAGATCAAATCAGTCAATCCTAAGGAATACAATACTTTGCCACCTGATGCAAAAAGCTGACTATTGGAAAACACTCTTATGCTGGGAAAGATTGAAGGCAAAAGGAGAAAAGAGAAAAAAGATGATGAGATGGTTATATAGCATCCCCAGCTTAATGGACAGGAGTCTGAGCAAACTTTGGGAGATGGTGGAGGACAGAACAGCTACAGCCCATGAGTCTCAAACAGTCAAACGTGACCTAGCAACTGAATAACAATAACAACCACATGGTAGGTACTTCACATATGTCACTTTATTAAACCTTGCTATGACATAAAAACATTCCTGTTTTGGAAATAAAAGTTCTGAGATCTAGAGAAACTGCATAATTTCCTCAAAAAGTAAGTGACAAACTCAGGATTAGAAATCAAGTGTGGGGAGAGAGCAAATTATCCAAGATGGCATGTTCAGGCTCTCTTGCCCCACGTTTTGTTAATAATGTCTATGTAACAGCTGAGCTCATTTATAGCAAGCTGCATGTGCATCATGAGGTACTCACTTGGTCATGGGCTGTGTGCTGTACACATGTCCGAGATCCATCTACAAAGCGGCTGTGTTATTGCTGTGTCACGGCTGTGTCTGTTGAGTCAGCTACAAGAGGTGAGGATATTCGTGTCCGGCGCTACGGCTGCTGCACCAGACAGGAGAGAATACAGCTACGGCTGCTGTATCAACCAGGAGAGAATAAACATGTCTGCAGTTCCTACGTCTCTTCGAGTCTTCTTCCAGGCTCTTAACTCATGCCTTTCCTTATCCTGAGTTCAGCAAACAGTGTGAACAGTGAGACAACTGGTGTCACAAACAGGATTAGCAATACATCGTTTGTCTAATTTCAAGTTCATAATTCTTCTACAGTATTATAACAATAGCAGAATTACTACATTGCCACTGAAAGAAAGTGAAAGTGAAAGTGAAGTCGCGTCCGACTCTTTATGACCCCATGGACTGTAGGCTATCAGGCTCCTTCGTCCATGGGATTTTCCAGGCAAGAGTGCTGGAGTTGGTTGTCATTTCCTTCTCCAGGAGATCTTCCCGACTCGGGGGTCAAACCTGGGTCTCCCGTGTTGTAGGCAGACGCTTTGCTGTCTGAGCCACCAGGGAAGTCTAAACAGAGGAAAGATTTTAATAATTATAATTGTAGTGCAATTGTAATTGAACTGCCTCATCCTCAGTTGTGCAAAGCAGTTTCATCAGAGTAATGAGATGATCAGTATGACCCATATTAGATTCATAGATAGAATGCCTGACAGTTAATGTGTGAACTGGATAATTGTCTTCCTTTCTTTAAGTGAGTGTTCTTACTAACAGTGAGGTAACATCTCACAGTGGTCAGAATGGTCATCATTAAAAAGTCTGCAAGAAGTAAATACTGGAGAGGGTGTGAAGAAACGGGAACCCTCTTACTCTGATGGTGAGAATGCAAACTGGTACGGCCACTATGGAGAATGAAGATTCGTTTAAAAACTGATACTACAACTGCCATACAAAGCAGCAATCCCACTGCTGAGCATACACCCTGAGGAAACCAGAATTGAAAGAGACACATGTAACTCAGTGTTCACTGCAACACTATTTGCAATAGCTAGGCCATGGAAGCAACCTATATGTCCATTGGCAGATGAATGGATAAGGAAGTTGTGGTACATATACACAATGGAATATTACTCAGCTATAAAAAAGATTGCATTTGAATCATTTCTAATGAAGTGGATGAACCTGGAGTCCATTATACAGAGTGACGTCAATAAAAAAGAGAAAGATAAATAATGTATATTAATTAATTACTATATTATTACTGTATTAATTAATTACATGTTAATTACTGTATATTAGTAAATGGAATTTAGAAAGACATGGCAGAAAGTGAAGAGGAACTAAAAAGCCTCTTGATGAAAGTGAAAGAGGAGAGTGAAAAAGTTGACTTAAAGTTCAACATTCAGAAAACGAAGATCATGGCATCTGGTCCCATCACTTCATGGGAAATAGATGGGGAAACAGTGGAAAGAGTCAGACTTTATTTTGGGGAGCTCCAAAATCACTGCAGATAGTGACTACAGTCATGAAATTAAAAGATGCTTACTCCTTGGAAGGAAAGTTATGACCAACCTAGATAGCATGTTGAAAAGCAGAGACATTACTTTGCAACAAAGGGCCATCTAGTCAAGGCTATAGTTTTTCCAGTGGTCATATATCGATGTGAGGGTTGGACTGTGAAGAAAGCTGAGTACTGAAGAATTGATGCTTTTGAATTGTGGTATTGGAGAAGACTCTTGAGAGTACCTTGGACTGCAAGGAGATCCAACCAGTCCATTCTGAAGGAGATCAGCCCTGGGATTTCTTTGGAGGAAAAGCTGATACTCCAGTACTTTGGCCACCTTATGCGAAGAGTTTACTCATTGGAAAATATTCTGATGCTGGGAGAGATTGAGGGCAGGAGGAGAAGGGGATGACAGATGATGAGATGGCTGGATGTCATCACTGTCTCAATGGACATGAGTCTGAGTGAAATTCAGGAGTTGGTGATGGACAGAGAGGCCTGGTGTGCTGTGGTTCATGGGGTGGCAAAGAGTCAGACATGACTGAGCTATTGAACTGAACTGAACTGAAGGATTATCCTACATGCAGGGTAGTAAAGGAAACACAGATATAAAGAACAGACTTTTGGACTCTAGGATAAGGCATGGATAATATGATTTGAGAGAATAGCATTGAAACATGCATATTACTGTATGTAAAATAGATGACCAGTGCAAGTTTAATGCATGAAGCAAGGCACCCCAAACTGGAGTTCTAGAACAACCCAGAGGGACAGGGTGGGGAGGGAGATGGGAGGAGAGTTCAGGATGGAGGGACACATGTATAACTGTGGCCAATTCATGCTAAAGTATGGCAAAAGCATCAGAATACAGTAAAGTAATTATCCTCCAGTTAAATTAATTAAAAATAAAATATACAACTTCTTAAATTAAAAAAAATTAGGGATATGAATTACTTACTAATGTAGGAACCATAAATCTGTAATTGGTCTAGAACTATGTCAAATATACTCTCTCCTATCCAGTAAGAAAATGGAAAATAATGTAGCTTAAACTATGATGAGTATAACATAAAATAGATTGAACAAAAAGAAATTGACTTGTCCACTTGAGTGGACTAAGTGAAAAAAAATTATGAAAGTGATAGTGCTTAACACATAATAGCTTCATTCATTGCCCCTTTCCACAGTTCCCCAAAAGACATAGAAATATAGGACTAGTTTGTTCAAATGGCAAAAGTCGGACTAGGTTATTCAAATGGCAAAAGTCATTTCACTATCATAACCATCACATACCATTATCATCATTTTCACACATATTTTTTACATGTTTACAGTGTGCCAGACACTTTCACAGCCCTTTTCATGCTTTACCTCATTTTATTAAACTCTTACATTAATCTCTTGCAGTAACTCTATGTATTAATCCTATTGTACACTTGAGGAAATTAAGGCACACAAAAGTTAATAACAAAATGTCATTGTTTATACCAAGGTAGTAAATGATGATGTACAGTTCTATACTATAGATTCTAAGAACCTTTATGATTTAAAAAGACATAGAAATATAGGACTAGTTTGTTCAAATGGCAAAAGTCGGACTAGTTTATTCAAATGGCAAAAGTCATTTCACTATCATAACCATCACATACCATTATCATCATTTTCACACATATTTTTTACATGTTTACAGTGTGCCAGACACTTTCACAGCCCTTTTCATGCTTTACCTCATTTTATTAAACTCTTACATTAATCTCTTGCAGTAACTCTATGTATTAATCCTATTGTACACTTGAGGAAATTAAGGCACACAAAAGTTAATAACAAAATGTCATTGTTTATACCAAGGTAGTAAATGATGATGTACAGTTCTATACTATAGATTCTAAGAACCTTTATGATTAAAAGAAAACATTAAGTCTGTATCTTCATTAACAATACATTTGGCCATGCATGCTCACTTGTAATCAAAGAGTTATGGAGCACATTGCTATGGCCTAAGTATTTAATAAATTTCTTTATTAAATAAACATCACATGAGTTTGGGTGGACTCCGGGAGTTGGTGATGGACAAGGGAGGCCTGGCGTGCTGCAATTCATGGGGTTGCAAAGAGTCGGACACGACTGAGAAATGGAAATAAATTGAACTGATCTGATGATATATTCTACAAAACATTAGAAAGCACATAGAAGGAGTTAATAATCAAGAATGGTTAAGAGGCAAGAATTTTCAAGAGGAAAAAAATGCAAATACCTAGAATCTACAGAAATTTCAGATTTTAATTAAATTGTAAATTAGTTTATGTATACAAAATATAGAATTTTTAACCACCCCCTCCAACAAGTAATGAATTTGGAAAGATATTTAGGGACCAAATCTAGACATAATGCTTATAAGTTTTGGACTTATCCTAAAAGTGATTCAGAACTTAAAAAGATTAAAGATTTTTGTCATGGGGATAATGTAAGTAGTCTGAGGTTTTAGTCTTTCCTGAGTCAACACCCTAGCAGGCTAACAAGGGTCACCAGACCCCAGGACTCATCAGCGGGTTTTAGGAATTTTATCTCATTCCCTCAAACCTGGAGCACAGCCATTGCTGACCAACAACATCTCTCAGGTCACACTTTTAATCTTTATGCCCTTATTCAGATATTGAGGTTCCTATACATAAGATCAGGTACTTATTACTTACTACTTGGTTTTTATTGTGGCTCCTTTCCCCAAATGCTTATGTGTGTAGCCTGCTTAGTATTTCAAACCTCTCCTAAAACAGTCACAGCTCTGCTATGTTCACACCCTGGGAACTAAAATACTGCCCGCAATTTGTCATTTTGGAGTAAATAACTAGTTACCTATTTTTCACATGTCCCCAAAACTATCTTTTCCGGAGCTCTGTGTATATTCTGATTACCTTTTCACTGATCTTCTTTCCTGATTGAGTGTCTTGGTATGCTTTCACTCTGTGACGCTAAGTATGAAACACCTAACTTTGAATTAGACCGCTCCAGGGGCACAACACTGTCCATTGGTAGCTGACCTAGAATCTACCCCTAGGTTCTCATCTTATACTGTTTCATCACTTTGTGACCATGTAGTCATGCCTCATCAATCCACTCTGAAATGTAATAGGCATCATCCATAAATTTCCCTTCTTTTAAGATAGGATATCAAACACATAAAATGTCTCTGAATTATAAAAAAGAATAATGTTACTTGAATATATTACAGATAAAAATATTCCATCACAAGCATCAGTAATAGCTTCTTCTTTCCTGATTGAGTGTCTTGGTATGCTTTCACTCTGTGACGCTAAGTATGAAACACCTAACTTTGAATTAGACCGCTCCAGGGGCACAACACTGTCCATTGGCAGCTGACCTAGAATCTACCCCTAGGTTCTCATCTTATACTGTTTCATCACTTTGTGACCATGTAGTCATGCCTCATCAATCCACTCTGAAATGTAATAGGCATCATCCATAAATTTCCCTTCTTTTAAGATAGGATATCAAACACATAAAATGTCTCTGAATTATAAAAAAGAATAATGTTACTTGAATATATTACAGATAAAAATATTCCATCACAAGCATCAGTAATAGCATCCTTATGCCCTACTTCTCTGCAGTTATCTTAAAGGAATTAACTTTATTAAAAAAAAAAAAAACAGCTATGGTAAAGAGTGTTTGTTTGCAAAATAGTTCATTTTAACTGTAAATTTGAATTTCTCTATCATGTAATCTAAAAAAAAATCCTAACCTTTCTATCTACTAAAACACATTCATTTATAAGTCCAAAATATGCTAGAGTAGAAAGGATATGAAGATACTGGAATCATTATACATAGCTAATGGTAATGTAAAATGTTCGAAACAGTCCGACAATTTCTCGGAAAGTTAAAAATAATCCTCAAATCTACTCCTAAAAAGCCTATATTTACACAAAAACTCATGTGTTTTCATAGCAGCATTATTTATAATAGCCAAAAACATAGGAAAAATTCAAATGTCCATTAGCCTCTTAGTAGATAAATATTAATAAAATGTCATATTATACAATGGAATATTATTCAACTAAAAGGAATGGAATACATGCATGCTGCAATGACTTGAAATCTTCATGTTAAGTGAAAGAAGCCAAGCCAAAGAAAAGCCACATGTTGTATAATTCCATTTATATTAAATGTTCATAATAGAGAAATCCATAGAAACTGAAAGTCAATTTACATTTGTTCATGGATAGGATACAGGGGGAGGAAAGTAACTGTTATGGGGCACAAGTTTTCTTTGGGGATTGATGAAAATACTCTAGAATTAAATAATGGTGATGATTGCACAAATCTGTAAATATCCTAAAATTAGTGAATTTCAAAATGGTGAATGTTATAATATATATATAT
>SJYC01000488.1:0-23732 GCA_006408675.1 Madoqua kirkii
CCATAAAGCCCTAAATCAGAATGTATTAGAATTCTGTGCTTTCCTTTTTTCTTTATAATCATATTATTTTCTGAAACCTTAAAAGTAATTGCAAATTCCTAGAGATTCACAGAGTACTTCAGAACTTCCTCATCTGAAAGATAATTTAAAAATTTAAAGATCACAGTGGTTCTACTTACTTCTTATTTATTTTTGCTGGATTTAAATTGCTGCTATTATCTATAGGAAGAAAATTCTCTAAAGTAATTTTCAGAGATGAAAAATAGAAGTGCAATAATACTCTCCAATCCTCTTCTTAAAACGATAGAGCAACTAACATGTATCTTTGTTATCCAAGCTGCTGTCTACTAGTATAAGTTTAGCTAGTACAACAACTAAAATCATGCCACTAAATCATAATGAATTATTATATCATCCTTTAAAGCATAAGAAGTATTTCCTACTTTTTGAAAGGTTAAACTTTGATAACCATTTATTAAAACTTTTCTAATCCTAAGTTGTTAATTAAATATTATCAGTTCAGTTCAGTTCAGTTCAGTCACTCAGTTGTGTCCGACTCTTTGCGACCCCATGAATCGCAGCAAGCCAGGCCTCCCTGTCCATCACCAACCCCCGGAGTTCACTCAGACTCACATTCATCGAGTCTATGATGCCATCCAGCCATCTCATCCTCTGTCATCCCCTTCTCCTCCTGCCCCTAATCCTTCCCAGCATGAGAGTCTTTTCCAGTGAATCAACACTTCACATGAGGTGGTCGAAGTACTGAAGCTTCAGCGTTAGCATCATTCCTTCCAAAGAAATCCCAGGGTTGATCACCTTCAGAATGGACTGGTTGGATCTCCTTGCAGTCCAAGGGACTCAAGAGTCTTCTCCAATACCACAGTTTAAAAGCATCAATTCTTCAGCGCTCAGCTTTCTTCACAGTCCAACTCTCACATCCATACATGACCACAGGAAAAACCATAGCCTTGACTAGATGAACCTTAGTCGGCAAAATAATGTCTCTGCTTTCAATATACTATCTAGGTTGGTCATAACTTTTCGTCCAAGGAGTAAGCATCTTTTAATTTCATGGCTGCAGTCATCATCTGCAGTGATTTTGGAGCTTCCCAAAATAAAGTCTGACACTGTTTCCCCATGAAGTTGATGGGACCAGATGCCATGATCTTCATATTCTGAATGCTGAGCTTGAAGCCAACTTTTTCACTCTCCTCTTTCACTTTCATCAAGAGGCTTTTTAGTTCCTCTTCACTTTCTGCCATATAGTTAGGTCAGATATTCCAGGATTCTACTGGTATTCTTCCCCTCTATCACTCTCCAGCCCACACTGGCTTTTTGTTTATCTTCTAGTATCTAATTATTTTCTACCTTAGAGACTATGAATTTAATATTTAATCCATCTGAAAAGTTATTTGCTGAGAACTGTGTGCAGTGTGTTCCTTCATATCATCCACAGGCCTATTCAGAAGCCCTCTGTGACCACCTAACTAAATTCAGTCCCTTATCATCCAGAAACCTAATATTACCTGAAATAGTTTACATTTATCTGAACGGATGCTTTAGATTGGAGGATAATTACTTCACAATGTTGTGCTGATTTCTGCTGTACAACAGTTATCCGTAAGCACATCCATCCCGCAGCCCTCTTAAGCCCTGCCTACCAGTTCCTAGCCCTCTAGGTCATGACAGAGCACCAAGCTGAGTTCGCTCTGCTCTATAACTGCTTCCTGCTACTGCTATCTATTTTACACACGGTAGGACATATATATCAATGCTAGTCTCTCATTAAACTTCACCTCTCTTTCCCTCACTATGCCCACAAATTTAATCCTTGTGTCTAAGTCTCTATTCCTGCCCTGCAAATAGACTCATCAATACTATTTTCCAGACTCACTGTTTTTTTCGTTCTAGCTTATTTCACTCTGTATTATAGATTATATGTTCATCTACTTCACATCAACTAACTTAGATTCATTCCTTTTTATGACTAATACTCCACTGTATATATACATATATATATACACACACACACATATATATATTACCATTTTTTAATCCATTCATCTGTTGATGGACAACTAATTTGCTTCCATGCCCTGCTGCTAACTCATTTCAGTCGTGTCTGACTCTCTGCGACCCCATAGACAGCAGCCCACCAGGCTCTCCCGTCCCTGTGACTCTCCAGGCAAGAACACTGGAGTGGGTTGCCATTTCTTTCTCCAATGCATGAAAGTGAAAAGTGAAAGTGAAGTCGCTCAGTCATATCCGACTCTTAGTGACCCCATGGACTGTAGCCCACAGACTCCCCCATCCACGGGATTTTCCAGGCTTCCATGCCCTAGCTATCACAAATAGTGCTGCTGTGAACATTGCGGTACACATGTCTTTTTAACTTACAGTTTTCTGAGGGTACATGCCCAGAAATGCAGTTGCTAGGTCATATAGTAGTTCAACTTTCCTGACTTTAGGCTATACTACAAAGCTACAGTTATTCAACACCATATAAAATTGGCGAAAAAAAAAAAAAAAAAAAAAAAAAGAGAGAGAGAGAAAAAGAAAGAAAATGGAACAAGATAGAAAGCCCATAGGTAAACCATGGCACTTTATCTTTGTCAAAGGCAAGAACAAACAATGGAGGAAAAGCATCCCCTTTAGTAAGTGGTGGTGGGAAAACTGGAGAACTACATGAAAATGAATAAAACTATACACAAAAACAATCTCAAAATAGATTAAAGATCTAAATTTAAGGCCAGAAACTATAAAACTGTTAGAAGAAAATGTATGCAGAACACTCTTTGACGGAAACCACAGCAAGATTCTTTTTGACCCATCTCCTATAATAATGGAAACGAAAAAATAAAATAAAATTAACAAATGGGACCTAAGTAAGCTTAAAAGCTTTTGTATAGCAAAGAAAACTATAAACAAGATGAAAGTGCAGCGCTCAGAATGAGATAAAATAATTGCAAATGAAACAACTGACAATGGATTAAATTTCAAAATATATAAGCAGCTCATGAAACTCAATATCAGAAATAACAGCTCGATCAAAAAATGGGCAGAAGACCTAAACAGTCATTTCTCCAAAGAAAACATATAGATGGAAAGCAAACACAGGAAAAGATGTTCAGCATCACTCAAAATTAGAGAAATCAAAACTACAATGAGATATATGATTATTTTGTGCTATAGATTTAGTTTGTCATTTCCATTCTGAAAGGGTAAGGAAAGAAAAGGTACTTAGGTTATGATTATGATAGTTATTTAGTTTTATTTTTTTAAGAATTGGAAAGAGTTTTATTTGAGCCAAACTGAGGAATATAGCCTGGGAGACAGATTCAAGAAGCACTTGAATTTTGTCCGCCAGACCATAAAAATGGGGGAAACTTATAAAGGCGAAAAAAAAGAAAAAAAAAAAAAGAAAGAAAGAAAGCATCATGAATTCATATAAGTTAATTGTGAAGAATTAGGATTCTGGCAAGAGGTAAAGGTATTTCTTTTTTGATTGTTTGTTTTTTATTTATTTTTAATGGGAAATAGTTTCCCTACATATTGTGTTGATTTCTGTCATGCAACAGCATGATAAGCCATAAATACAAATATGTTACCTCCTTGAAATTTCCTCCTCCACCCTACCCCATTCCACCCTTTAGGTTGTCAAAGCATACCCAGTTGAGCTCCCTGCATCACTCAAATTTACACCGGCTATCTATTTTACATATGTATATATGTCAGTGCTATTCTCTTAATTTGTCCCACCCTCTCTTTCCCCCACTGTGTCCACAAGTCTGTTCTCTCTGCGTATGTTCCTATTGCCACAATGCAAACAGATTCACCAGTACTATTTCTCTAGATTTCATATACGTGCATTAATATATGATATTGTTTTTCTGTTTCTGACATACTTCACTCTGTATAATGGGCTCTAGGTTCATCACCTCACTGGAACTGACTCAAACAATTTTTTTTTTAATGACTGAGTGATATTTTAATGTATATATATATATATATATATATATATATGTCACAACTTCTTTACCCATTCACCTGTTGATGGACATCTGGGAAGTTTTCATGTCCTGACTTTTGTAAAAAGCGCTGCAATGAACACTGAAGTACATGTATCTTTCACAGGGTATATGCCCTGTAGTGGGACTGCTGGATCATATGGCACTTTTATTCCTAGCTTTTTAAAGAAATCTCCACACTGGTTGTATTGATTAACATTCCCACCAATAGTGCAAGAGGGTTCCTTTTTCTTCACATTTGTCTACTGCATTTGTTGTCTGTAGGTATTTTGATAATGACCATTCTGACCAGTGTGAGGTTATATACCATTGTAACCTTGATTTGCATTTCTCTAATAAAAAGTGATGTGCTGGGGTCCAGCCCTGGTGGATTCGAAGGTGGTGACGGAGTTGGCTTTAATTTTCAGGTTTTTTTATATACCTTTTGTTACATATAGGGATGAATACAGAGTCACATGGGAGTCAGCAGTCCTGACCTTTATCAAAATCAGGTGCTTTACATAAAAAAAAGGTCTTAGGGGTTTTACATCATCTTCTGGCCATGAGGCCTGCTGACATTTACAATTCTTTCTTTCTGATAACCAAAAAAATTATTTTTTCTGAGAGTCTTTTTTTTAAAATCAGGCACCACCCTCCAAATAAAGTTGCATTACTATAGGGTGAGGGTGTAGTGAGTTACAATCAAGAACGGAATTTATTTAACCCAAGGTTAACAAGATCAATCGTAAAGGTTAATGCTTATTTTTCCTATATGATAGTTATATTCATTATAAGATCAGGGAATATGGATATGTAGCAGCAAACATCAGCCCAACAAACGAAACCCTTCACCAATGTTCCCCTTAAGATCTATTTAGTCTTAAGATAGTGATAAAGTTACATTTTTACGTAGCAAGGACACAGTGATTTATAACAAAGTACAGTAATCTATAACAAAAGAGAAAATTCATTAGCTCAAAAAGTCTATATTCCCCCTAAGATCTATTTAGTCTTAAGATAGTGATAAAGTTACATTTTTACGTAGCAAGGACACAGTGATTTATAACAAAGTACAGTAATCTATAACAAAAGAGAAAATTCATTAGCTCAAAAAGTCTAATATTGCTAATATCAAAAACAGCTACATTTACTTTTCTATATTCCAAATACATTGATTAATATACTCCCAGGTGCCTAGAGATATGGAGGCCTGGAGGCAATCAAAGACTCAAGAATGAGAAAATCCATATGATAATTAAGACTCTCAAAATACTACAAAATTATCTGTGTTGGTTATGATTGTTCAGTTCAGTTGCTCAGTCGTGTCTGACTCTTTGCAATCCCATAAATCACAGCATGTCAGGCCTTCCTGTTCATCACCGTCTTCCGGAGTTCACTCAGACTCACGTCCATCGAGTTCGTGACGCCATCCAGTCATCTCATCCTCGATTGTCCCCTTCTCCTCTTGCCCCCAATCCCTCTCAGCATCAGAGTCTTTTCCAATGAGTCAACTCTTCGCATGAGGTGGCCAAAGTACTGGAGTTTCAGATTTAGCATCATTCCTTCCAAAGAAATCGCAGGGCTGATCTTCAGAATGGACTGGCTGGATCTCCTTGCAGTCCAAGGGACTCTCAAGAGTCTTCTCCAAAACCACAGTTCAAAAGCATCAATTCTTCTGTGTTCAGCCTTCTTCACAGTCCAACTCTCACATCCATACATGACCACAGGAAAACCCATAGTCTTGACTAGACTGACCTTAGTTGGCAAAGTAATGTCTTTGCTTTTCAACATGCTATCTAGCTTGGTCATAACTTTTCTTCCAAGGAGTAAGCATCTTTTAATGTTGTGGCTGCAGTCACCATCTCCAGTGATTTTGGAGCCCCCCAAAATAAAGTCTGACACTCTTTCCACTGTTTTCCCATCCATTTCCCATGAAGTGATGGGACCGAATGCCCTGATCTTCATTTTCTTTTTTTTTTATTATTATTTTTTAATTTTTTTGTTTTACAATGTAACAAATAAATTGTATTTATTTATTTATTTATTTATTTATTTATTTCCATTTCACAGTACTGTATTGGTTCTGCCATACATTGACATGAATCAGCCACAAGTGTAGACAATCTCCCCATGTTAAAGCCCCCTCCCACCTCCCTTCCCTGCCCATCTCCCCAGTTCATCCCATACACCGGCCCCAAGCATCCTGTATCCTGTATTGAACATAGACTGGTGCTTCATCTCCCATATGATTGTATACATGTTTCGTTGTCCTTCTCCCAGATCTTCCCACCCTCTCCCTCTCCCTCTGAAGCCAAAAGTCCGTTCTATACCTCTGTGTCTCTTATATTGTCTCACTTTCGGGGTCATCATTACTGTCTTCTAAATTTCATATATATGTGTCAGTATACTGTATTGGTGTTTTTCTTTCTGGCTTACTTCACTCTGTATAATCGGCTCCAGTTTCATCCATCTCACTAGAACTGCGTCAAACTTATTCTTTTTGAGGGCTGAGTAATACTCCATTGTGTATATGTACCACATCTTTCTTATCCATTCATCTGCTGATGGACATCTGGGTTGTTTCCATGTCCTGGCGATTATAAACAGTGCTGCAATGAACAAGTCAACTTTTTCACTCTCCTCTTTCACTTTCATCAAAAGGCTTTTTAGTTCCTCTTCACTTTTTGCCGTAAGGGTGGTGTCATCTGCATATCTGAAGTTATTGATATTTCTCCCAGCAATCTTGATTCCAGCTTGTGTTTCTTCCAGTCCAATGTTTCTCATGATGTACTCTGCTTAGAAGTTAAATAAGCAGGGTGACAATATATAGGCTTGACGTACTCTTTTCCTATTTGGAATCAGTCTGTTGTTCCATGTCCAGTTCTAACTGCTGCTTCCTGACCTGCATACAGATTTTTCAAGAGGCAGGTTAGGTGGTCTGGTATTCCCATCTCTTTCAGAATTTTCCACAGTTCCTTGTGATCCACACAGTCAAAGGCTTTGGCATAGTCAATAAAGCAGAAATAGATAATTTTCTGGAACTCTCTTGCTTTTTCAATGACCCAGCAGATGTTGGCAATTTGATCTCTGGTTCCTCTGCCTTTTCTAAAACCAGCTTGAACATCTGGAACTTCACAGTTCATGTATTGCTGAAGACTGGCTTGGAAAATTTTGAACATGACTTTACTAGCCTGTGAGATGAGTGCAACTGTGCAGTAGTTTGAGCATTCTTTGGCATTGCCTTTTTTTGGGATTTGAATAAAAACTGACCTTTTCCAATCCTGTGGCCACTGCAAATTTTCCAAATTTGCTGGCATATTGAGTGTAGCACTTTCACAGCATCATCTTTCAGGATTTGAAATAGCTCAACTGGAATTCCATCACCTCCACTAGCTTTGTTCATAGTGATGCTTTCTAAGGTCCACTTGACTTCACACTCCAAGATGTCTGGCTCTATACTGGTGATCACATTGTCATAATTATCTCATGTGTGTCGTGGCAGGAGTATGGATAATCCTGTCACACAAGCTAGTTTGTCAGCAGAAAAGTTTGACCTGAGACACTCATGGCAGAGAATTAACAGCAAGTATTGACACAACAAATGAAAAACCCTTCACCAATATAATTCCTAACCAACCCACTATGCTAACTATTTTTAGCTTCCGAAAAGAATTTGTCTTTAGTAAGTCTAAAACATCTCATGCCTCTCATGGTTGGGAGTTTGTAAACAATCACATGTAAACAATCACAAAACTATACAGACAGGCTAGATAATCTTCAGAGGAGTCCTGTAAGTTGAAACACTCATCATGTCCAGTGATTTTTATTAACTTGGAGCTGCAAGTTTACTCCTTCTCTAAGGCAAATGGTTATGGGAGAGAGCCCCCCCATAAAGTCAGAGGTGTAGGTGAGAGCACAAAACAGACTCTGGTTTTGAGGTAGATGCTTGGGAACAGGGGATTTCCTGAGGCTTGATCACGCCTTTGCATATGCCAAGCCTCCTTCCTCATGACCTTTGCCTTGGGCGGAGTTCCTCACACTGGGCTCAGGCAGTGATATTGAGCACTTTTTTCACATGTGTGTTAGACATCTAAATGTCTTCTTTAAAAGGTTTAGTCACTCAATCTAACACATAGATTACAGAGAAGGGGATGATAAAAAATGACATGCCTGAATGGCATCATCAACTCAATGGACATGAGTTTGAGCAAATTCCATGAGATCATGAAGGACAGGAAAGACTGGTGTGCTTCAGTTCATAGGGTTGCAGAGTCAGAAACAACTAAGCAACTGAACAACAACAAGTCCCTCAGTCATATCTGACTCTTTGCTACCCACAGACTGTAGCCCTTGAGGTTTCTCTGTCCATGGAATTTTACCTGCAAGAATAATGGAGTGGGTGGGCATACTTTCTCTAGGGGATATTTCCGACCCAGGGATTGAACTCAGGTCACTTACATTGCAGGAAGAGTCTTTAACATCTGGACCAAAAAGGAAATGTCTGTTTAAGTCTTCTGCCCATTATTTTATTGAATTGCTTGTTTTTCTTATACTGAGCTGGCTTGAATATTTTGGAGGTTAATGCTTTGTCAATTGTTTCACTTGCAGTTATTTTCTTCCATTCCAAGTGTTATATTTTCACCATGCTTATGGTTCGCTTTGCTGTGCAAAAGTGGTTAATCATTTCATTTGTTTATTTCTGTTATTATTTCCATTAATCTAGGGAGTGGGTCATAGAGGATCTTGCTGTGATTTATGTCAGAGTGTGCTGTATATGTTTTCTGCTATGAGTGTTATAGTTTCTAGTCTTACATGAGTTCATCTTTGTATTTGAGGAAAGGAAGTGTTCTAATTTTATTCTTTTACATGTTATTACTGTTGCTGATAAATCGCTAAGTAGTGTCTGACTCTTTATGACCCTGTGGAGACACTATCTCCTAGAGATTGCCAAAATTTATGTCCATTGAGTCAGTGATGCTGCCTAATCATCTCATCCTCTGCCATACCCTTCTTTTTTTGTCCTCAGTCTTTTCCAGCATCAGAGTCTTTTCCAATAATTTAGTTCTTTGCATCCAGTGCCCTAAGAACTGGAGCTTTAGCTTCAACATCAGTTCTTCCAATGAATATTCAGGGTTGATTTCCTTTAGAGTTGACTGACTTGATTTCCTTGCAGTCCAAGGGACTGTCAGCAGTCCTCTCTAGCACACAGTTTGAAAGCATCAATTATTTGGCACTCAGCCTTCTTTATGGTCCAACTCTCACATTTGTAAATGACTACTGGAAAAACCATAGCTTTGACTATATATATATACTTTCGCCAGCAAAGTAGTGTCTCCTGTTCTTTATATGCCATCTAGGCTTCCTTAGTAGCTCAGACAGTAAAGTGTCTGTCTGCAATGCAGGAGACCCAGGTTCGATCCCTGGGTTGGGAAGATTCCCTGGAAAAGGAAATGGCAGCCCACTCCAATATTCTTGCCTGTAAAATCCCATGGACCGTGGAACCTGGTAGGTTACCATCCATGGGGTCACAAAGAGTCGGAAACAACTAAGCAACTTCACTTTCACTTTCAGATATGTTATAGCTTTCCTTCCTCTTTTGAACATAGCTGTCCAGCTTTCCAATACCATTTACTGAAGAGGATGTCTTTTCTCCATTATATATTCTTGCCTCCTTTGTCAAAGATAAGGTTCTCATATGTGCATGGATGAGTGTCCAGGCTTTCTGTCTTGTTACATTGGTCAATATAACTGTTTTTGTGACAGTACCATACTGCCTTGATTACTGTATTTTTGTAGGATAGTGTTAAGTTAGGAAGGTTGATTTCCCCTTGTTTCATTCTTCTTTCTCAAGATTGATTTTGCTGTTTGGAATTTTTTTTTCCATGCAAATTGCAATTTTTGTTGTTGTTGTTCTAATTCTGTGGGGGGAAATGCCGCTGGCAATTTAATAGGGATTGCACTGAATCTGTAGATTGCTTTAGGTAGTATACTTGTATTCACAATATTAATTCATCTAATTTGAGAACATGATGTATCTCTCCATCTGTTTATGTCATATTTACTTTCTTTCATGAGTAAATTTTGGTATACAGGCTTTTTGTCTCCTTAGGTAGGTTTATTCCTAGTATTTTATTCCTTTCTTGCAAAGAAGAATTGAATTGATTCCTTAATTTCTTTTCTGACTTGTCATTATTAGTGTACAGGAACACAAGAGATTTCCTAGCACTGATTTTGTATCCTTTGAATTTACTAAACTTACTAATTAGTTCTATTAATTTTCTGATAGTATCTTTAGGGTTTTCTATGTATAGTTTAATGTCCTCTGCAAACAATGAGAGTTTTGTTTCTTCTTTTCCAATCTGGATTCTATTTATTTATTTATTTATTTATTTATTTTTTCTTCTCTGGTTGACAAGGAAAGAGCTTCCAAATTTATGGTGAATAATAGTGGCAAGAGTAGGCACCCTGTATTGTTCCTGATCATAGAGTTTTCTGTGTTTCACCATTGAGAACAATGTTTGCTATGGATGTCTAGCTATATCCTTTATTATGTTGAGGTAAGAACTAAACAGCCTTTTGATGAAAGTAAAAGAAAAAGTTTGCTTAAAGCTCAGTATTCAGAAAACGAAGATCATGGCATCTGGTCCCATCACTTCATGACAAATAGACAGGGAAACATTGGAAACAGTGGTAGACTTTATTTTGGGGGGCTCCAAAATCACTGCTGATGGTGACTGCAGCCATGAAATTAAAAGACTCTTACTCCTTGGAAGGAAAGTTACAGTCAACCTAGACAGCATATTAAAACTCAGAGACATTACTTTGCCAACAAAGGTCCATCTAGTCAAGGCTATGGCTTTTCCAGTAGTCATGTATGAATGTGAGAGTTGGACTGTGAAGAAGGCTGAGCACTGAATAATTTATGCTTTTAAACTTTGGTGTTGGAGAAGACTCCTTGGGGTCCCTTGGACTGCAAGGATATCTAGCCAGACCATCCTAAAGGAGATTAGTCCTGAGTGTTCATTGGAAAGACTGATGTTGAAGCATAAAGTCCAATACTTTGGCCACCTTATGCGAAGAACTGGAAAAGACCCTGATGCTGGGAAAGATTGAAGGCAGGAGGAGAAGGGGACTAAAGAGGACGAGACCACATCACCAAATCAATGGACATGCGTTTGGGTATACTCCAGGAGTTGGGGATGGCGAGTGGCCTGACATGCTGCAGTCCATGGAGTCGCAGAGTCAGACACAACTGAAAGACTGAACTGAACTGAACTGAGAATCTTTCTGGGCCCACTTTCTGAATAGTTTTCATCATAAATGTGTGCTGAATATTTTCAAAAGGTTTTTTGGAAAATATTAAGTTCATTATAGTATTTTTATCATTTAATTTGTTAATATGGTGTATCACATTGATTGATTTTCATATATTGAAGAATCTTTGCACCACTTGGATATACCTGAGTTAATCATGGTGTATGATCCTTTTAATATTTTTTGGATTTTTTTTGCTATAATTTTGTGAGATTTTTGCATCTATATTCATCAGTATTATTGGCCTGTAATTTTCTTTTATGTGTGTGATGTATTTATCTGGTTTTGGTATCAGGATGATGGTGGCCTTATTTGTAAATTTTGGAAGAATTCCTTTCTCTTCAATGTTTTGGAAGAGTTTGCAAAGGATAGGCATTAGCACCTCAGAAAATGTTTGGTAGGATTCACCCGTGAACCCATCTGCTCTTGAGCTTTTGCTTTAGGGGGAGATTTTTTTTTTTTTAACAGTTTTCATTTCATTGCTTGTGATTGGCTTGTTCATAATTTCTATTTCTTCTTGGCTCAATCATAGAAAGTTGAACTTTTCTAAAAATTTGTTCATTTATTTTAGTTATCTCTTACTGGTATATGATTGCTCATAATAACCTCTTATGATCCTTTATATTTTTGCACTGTTATAACTCTTCTTTTTATTATTTTTTTATTTTGATTGTGCTAATTTGCATCTTCTTTTTTTTTTTCTTAGTGAGTCTAGATAATGGTTTGTCAATTTGTTTATCTTCTCAAAGAATCAGCTTTTAGTTTTATTGATCTTTGCTATTGATTTCTCCATCTTTCCATCTCTTTCATTTATTCTGCTCTGGTCTTTTATGAGTTCTTTCTTTCTATTAACTTTGGGGGCTTTCTGTTCCTTATTCAGATGCTTTAGCTGTAAAATTAGGATGTCTGTTTTATATTTTACTTGTTTCTTGAGGTAGGATTGTATTACTATAAACTTTCTTCTTAGAATTGCTTTTGCTGAATCCTATAGTTTTTGAGCTGTTTTCATTATTATTTGTTTCTAGATATAGTTGTTTTTTGCCCTCTTTTATCTCTTGAGTAACATGCTGGTTTGCTGTTGTTATTTGGTCACCCAATCAGGTCTGTTTGTGATCCCTAAGTTCATGTTCATTGCATCAGTGATGTTGTCCAGCCATCTCATCCTCTGATGTCCTCTTCTCCTTCTGTCCTCAATCTTTCCCAGCATCAGGGACTTTTCCGTGAGTCATCTGTTCACATCAGATGACCAAAATACTGGAGCTTCAACATCAGTCCTTCAAGTGACTATTCAGGGTTAATCTCTATTAAGACTGACTCGTTTGATCCCCTTGCTGTCGAAGGGGTTTTCAGGAGTTTTCTCCAGCAACAAGTTCAAAGGCACCTATTATTTTACATTCTGCTTTCTGTACAGTCCAGGTCTCAAAACCGTATGTGATCACTAGGAAAACTATAGCCTTGACTATATGGACGTTTGTTGGTAATGTCTCTGCTTTTCAACATACTGTCTAGGTTTTGCATCACTTTCCTGCCAAGAAGCAATCGGATCCTGATTTAATGGCTATAGTCACCATCTGCCATGACTTTGGAGCCCAAGAAAAGGAAATCTGTCTCTACTTCCACATTTTCCCCTTCTATTTTCCATGCAGTAATGGGGCAATATATCACGGTCTTAGGCCTTTTTTTAACATTTCATGTTAAGCTGGCTCTTTCACTCTTCTCCTTCACTCCCATCAAGAGCCTCTTTAGTTTCTTTGCTTTTTGCCATGAGTGGTATCATCTGTATATCTAGGGTTGTTGGTGTTTTTCCTGTCTACCTTGATTCCAACTTGTAACTCATCAATTTGGTATTTCCCATGCTGTGCTCAGCATATTGGTTAAACAAACAGGATGACAGCAGGCAGCCTTGTTGTACTCTTTTCTTGATCTTGAACCAATCAGTTGTTCCATATAGGGTTCTAACTGTTGCTTCTTGATGCACATAGAGGTTTCTCAGGAGACAGGTAAGATAGTCTGGTAGTCCCATCTCTCTAAGAGCTTTCCACAATTTGTCATGATCTGCACAGTCAAAGGCTTTAGCATAGTTGATAAAACAGAGGTAAATGTTTTCCTGAAATCCCCTTGTTTTCTTTATAATCCCATGAATATTGGCAACTTGATGTCTAGTTCTTCTTCCTTTACAAAAGCCATCTTGGACATCTGGAAGTTCTTGGTTCATATAATGCTGAAGCCTAGCATCCAAGATTTTAAGTATGACATTACTACATGGGAGATGAGTGCAATTGTCCAATGGTATGTCATTCTTTGGTACAACCCTTCTTGGGAATTGGGATGAAAATTGACCTTTTTCAGTCCTGTGGTCACTCCTGGGTCTTCCAGATTTGCTGACA
Source organism: Madoqua kirkii (assembly GCA_006408675.1). Classification (NCBI taxonomy): domain Eukaryota; kingdom Metazoa; phylum Chordata; class Mammalia; order Artiodactyla; family Bovidae; genus Madoqua; species Madoqua kirkii. Next base: position 13,709 of record SJYC01000488.1, read on the forward strand.
TAATGAATGCAAACCTTGATGGCATCATCCTTTAGGGATTTGAATCATTCTGCTGGAATTTCATTCGTTAGCTCTATTAAAATCAGTGTTCAGTTCAATTCAGTTCAGTTGCTCAGTTGTGTCTGGCGTTTTGCAACCCCATGAGTCGCAGCACACCAGGCCTCTCTGTTCATCACCAACTCACGGAGTTTATCCAAACTCATGTCCATCGACTCTGTAATGCCAGCTAGCCATCTCATCCTCTGTTGTTCCCTTCTCCCCCTGCCCCTAAACCCTCCCAGCATCAGAGTCTTTTCCAATGAGTCAACTCTTCACATGAAGTGATCAAAATATTGGCGTTTTAGCTTGAACATCAGTTTTTCCAATGAACACCCAGGACTGATCTCTACGATGGGCTGGTTCAATCTCCTGGTAGTCTAAGGAACTCTCAAGAGTCTTCTCCAACACCACAGTTCAAAAGCATCAATTCTTCGGTGCTCAGCTTTCTTCACAGTGCAAATCTCACATCCATACATGACCATTGGAAAAACAATACCCTTGACTAGACGGACCTTTGTTGTAGTGGGATATTAAAATCCCCTATTGTTCTGTTACTGTCAATTTCCCCTTTTCGTCTTTTAGAGTTTCCTTTATGTATTGAGGTCTTCATATTGGTGCATGCTGCTGCTGCTGCTAAGTAGCTTCAGTCATGTCTGACTCTGTGTGACCCCATGGACGGCAGTCCACCAGGCTCTGCCGTCCCTGGGATTCTCCAGGCAAGAACACTGGAGTGGGTTGCCATTTCCTCCCCCAATGCATGAAAGTGAAAAGTAAAAGTGAAGTAACTCAGTTGTGTCCAACTCTTCACGATGCCATGGACTGCAGCCCACCAGGCTCCTCCGTCCATGGGATTTTTCCAGGCAAGAGTACTGGAGTGGGGTGCCATTGCCTTCTCCTATTGGTACATAAATATTTATAATTTTTATGTCTTCTTCTTGGATTAACCCATTAATTTTTATGTAATGTTCTTCCTTATCTTTTGTAATATTTTTAATTTTAAGGTGTAGTTTGTCTGATATGATAATTGCTACTCTGGCTTTGATTTACTATTCATTTTCATGGAATATCATTTTTCATCCTCTCACTTTCAGTCTATATGTGTCCCTAGGTCTGAAGCAAGACTCTTCTAGACAGCATATATATAGGTCTTGCTTTTGTATACATTTAGTCCATCCATGTCTTTTATCTGAAACATCAATTCATTTACATTTAAAGTCACCTTAGCATATATGTTCCTATAGGTATTTTCTTAGTTGTTTTGGATTTCTCTTTGTAGGTTTTCACCTTTTCTGATGTTTCTTGCCTAACGAAGTCCCCTTAGCATTTGTTGTAAAGTTGGCTTGCTGGTACTAAATTCTCTTAACTTTTGCTTTTCTGTAATTTTTTTTTTAATTTCTCGATAAGTTTTGAATGAGATCATCGCTGGGTAGAACAATCTTGGTTACAGGTATTTTTTCTTTCATTCCTTTAAATATACACTGTCATTCCCTTCTAACCTGCAAGTTATCTGTTGAAAGATCAGCTCTTAATAATATGAGGCTTTCCTTGAGTGTTACTTGTTGATTTTCACTTTTTTTCTTTATTATTTGTTTGATTAATATGTTTCTTGGTATGTTTCTCTTTGGATTTATACATTATGGAATTTTCTGCCCTTCTTGGACTTGATTGACTGTTTTGTTTCCCATGTTAGGAAAGATATGTACTATAATATCTTCAAAAATTTATTCAAACCTTTTCTTTTACTCTTCTTCTGAGCCTTCATAATTTGAATGCTAGTGAATTTAATTGTGTCCCATAGATCTCTGAAACTACCCTCAGTTCCTGTCATACTTTTATCTTCATTCTGCTATACAATAGTTGTTCTCACCATTCTATCTTCCAGCTCACCTATTTGTTTTTCTGTTATAGTTATTCTATTGACTCCTTCTAGATTGTTTTTAATTTCATTGTTTATGTTGTTCATTACTGTTTGCTTATTCTTATTCCTTTTAGGTCCATGTTAAATGTGTTAAATGATGCTTGCATTTTACCCATTATATTTTCAAGATTTTAGATCATCTTTACTATCATTACTCTGAAATCTCTTTCAGCTAGTTTGCCTATTTCTATTGCATTTACTTGCTCTTGTGTGTTTCACCTTTTTCCTTCATGTGCACAGTATTTCTTCTGTCTTTCATCTTATGTAACATACTGTGTTTGAAGTCTCCTTTCCTTGGGGTATAAGACAGTAGTTCCTCTTTCTTTGGTCTGTGCCCTTGGTTAGTGAGGTTGGTCCAGAGGTTTGTGTAAAATTCATACTGGGAGAGACTCGTGCCTGTGTTCAAGTGAGAGGAGGTGAATTTTACCCTCTGATGGCCAGGGATGTGTGAAGTGGTGTGTTTTGAGGTGTCTGTAGGAAGTCTGCCTGCTGATGATTGTGTCTGTGTTCTTGGCTTGCTTGCTGTTTGGGTGAGGTTTCTTGCTGTGCTGGCCTTGGGTACAGGTGGAGGTCTTCCTTGGAGTTCTCACTAACTAATACTGCTTCAGGTCAGGAGTTCTCTGGCAGTCTTGTATCTTGGAATCAGCACTCCCACACCAGAAGCCCTGGAATGACCTCTGGTCAAGGAACCAAGATGCCACAAGTTGTTTGGTAAGACAAGAAAGGGGATTAAAACAGACACATAAAACAAACAAACAAAAAAAAATCTGAAAACAAAACAAAACAAAAAAGGAAGCAAAAAATGAATCCCAGAAAAATTGTAAATGAAAAATCAGACAAATATAAAAACAGTGGTACAAACACACACATACATATATATACACAAACAAAACCAACACATTCTAATAAAATTATGTACAAGAGAGTAACCTGGTGAAAAAAGGAAATCAAAAATGATATCAACCAACTAAAAACAAAATTAACTAAAACACAAAACAGGAAACAAGACCAAAGCTGAGAGCCAACTGAGGAATAAAGCAAAGCAAACAAACAAACAAACAAATAAAAACTAGGAAATATACTGAAAAGGGGAAAAAATAGAAGAAATTAAAGTTTTTAAAAAGTGTATTAAAATATTTAAATATCTTAGAGAATATTTACAGCAGCAAAAGATAAAACAAAGAAAAAAAAGAGAGCCCAAAAGAAAGAAAGAAAAAGAACAACACAGAACTGCAAAAAGCCAGCAAAATAGTACAAGTGTGACTTTAAAAATAAATTATCAAAATTGAAGTAATAATAATAATAAGAAAAACAGAAAAAGAGAGAGAGAGAGAGAGAGAGAGAGAAATCCAGAACCAACTAGAGAACGAATCAAAGTAGAAGAACAACTATTTCTCTAAGGTCTCAGTTGCCAGCATCCTTTCCCCCACTGTGAGCCCATCACCACCTCCCTAACAGACCCTCCAACACTGTGAGAGAGGAGGTGGTTTCATCTTTGGATCTGATCTGGGTACAACTCTAATCTGACTCTACTCTTTCATTTTTGTGCCTTCAATGTCCACAGCTGCTTGAGTTAAGGCATTTTCTTTTGTGCAAACACTCATCTTTTGATATATTCCATAGACAGTCTACCTAGTTGAACATGTGGATTCAATATGAAGCTTACACAGCTGGTAGGAAGATTTTTAATCCTCTTTCTTAACCACTCTACCCCTGTAGCTCCATTGTGGTTTTAATCTTACCTCTGCATGTGGGTCATCCACAACTCTGCTCCTGAGGCTGTCCTGGAAACTTGGGTGTGTCCCAGTAAGAACCAGGCATGAAGGTGCCATGGCTGCTAGGATCATATGAAACCTGGTGGGATCAGGTGCACAGGGAAGCTGGAGGACTTAGGTACAAGAGATATGGCATTATCATGATTCTTCTCTACCCTCTGGCAGCTCTGTCCCAGTGAGAACAAAGCTTGGAGGTGGCATGACTGCTTGGACTGCAGAAATCTCAGTGACACCAGGTGCACAGTGAAGCAGAAGATATGGTTCTCCTAGGATATTTTTATAGTCTCTGGCAGCTGGTATTCAAAGAACATTCCTGGCTGGCCCTTTTCTACAGCTCTGTGCATCAGACACTCAAAGGGCCACCCTCTCTGGGGTCTTTCTCTGTTGATCAACTGCTGGTACCAGCATCTGGGGAGACAGAGGCTACAGTAATGGTTGCATCTATTGTGCATGAGTCTGCAGTAGTACCCTGCCTTCATTGCTGCCTAGATTTCCTCCAAAGACATTCCCCACCACTGTCTCCTTCTGCCTGTCCCTTCAGGTTGTCTTCCTGCAGTCAACAGCAGCCTCACACCAAGATTTTTCTCCTATTTTCACACTATAGCTCCCAACTGCTGCACATTCCAGTGGACTTTCATCTCTGTCCAGGGTACATAGGAGTGATAGTCGCTCAGTCATGCCTGACTCTCTGCAACCCCATGGACTGTAGCCTGTCAGGCTCCTATGTCCATGGAATTTTCCAGGCAGGATTACTGGACTGGGGGTACATAGTTGTTTGGTTCTTCCTCCATTCAGACTGCCACAGATGAGCCACTTCACTCTCTGACAGTCTCAAATGCTTTCTCTCTTTGGCAACAAATCGCCCTGATGTGGGGATCTTACCTCTCCTCACCTCCACACCACCCATGTGCAGGTCTGCTTCCTCTTACATATCTCTCTTTTAACCTTTTTTTTATAGGTCCTACCAAGTTTCGCATGGATATATATATTTCTTTCTTATAATCAGGGACTCCTCTGTCACTTCTCAGCTGGTGCTCCATGAGATGTTCTGTAACTGAAGATATATTCATGATGCATCCTTGGAGTGAAATGCACTCCACATCCACCAAGTCTTCCACCATCTTGTCCCTCTATTTTGTTAATGCTTATTTTAAATTGAAACGTGGTTGTTGTCAATGTGTTAGTTTTAAGTGTATAACGCAGTGATTTAATTATATATAAGACATTTATATATTTTTCATCAAATGATTTTCCCATTAGATTTTTACAAAATATTGAGCAACATTCCCTGACCTGTACAGTAGGTCCGTGATAGTTCTCTATTTTAAATATACCAGTGAGTACATATCAGTCCCACACTCCCAATATATCCCTCTCCCCAACCCGTCTTTACCCTGGAACAAAAAAAAAATTCCTGGATCTATTTTGTTTTGTAAATAAATTCACTTGTATTATTTAATTCCACATTTTAAGTGATATCATATGATATTTGACTTTCCCTATCTGACTTACATAGTGTGTTAATCTCCTGGTCCATCTATGTTGCTGCAAATGGTATTAATTCATTCTTTTTAAGGGCTGAGTGACATTCTTTGTGTGTATGTATACACAATGGGAGATATATATACATATATATAATATTCTTTATCCATTCATCTGTCAATGTACATTTAGGCTGCTTTCATGTTTTCGTTATTGTGAACAATGCCACAGTGAACATTTATTGGGATGCATGTATCATTTTGAATTATGATTTTCTCTGGGTACAAACACAGGAGTGGGATTACTGGGTCATGTTACGGTTCTACTTTTAGTTTTTAAACAACTTCCATACTGTTCTCCACAGTTTCTGTACCAATTTACATTTACAAAACAGTGTCAGGCAGTTCACTTTTCTTCAGATCTTATTGCTTGACAATTTTTTGATGATGGTCATTCTGCCTGCTAGGTGATAAATCATTGAAGCTCTGATTTGCATTTCTCTAGTAATTTACAATGGTGAACATCTTTTCACGTGCCTGATAGCTATCTGTATGTCTTTGAAAAAGTATCACTCCTTCAAATATTTTAATTTGCTTTTGGCTTCCCTGGTGGCTCAGATAGTAAAGAATCTGTCTGAAATACAGGAGACCTGGGTTCAATCCCTGGGTTGGGAAGATTCTCTGGAGAAGAGAATGGCTACCTATTCCAGTATTTTTGCCTGGAGAATTCCATGGACAAAGAACCTGATGGGTTACAGTCCATGGGGTCAGAAAGAGTCAGACATGACTATATAACTAACACTTTCTATTTAGGTTTTCTGTGATTTTTAAATTAGGTTGTTTGTTTTGTTTTTCATATTGAGCTGCATGAGTTATTTATCACATCCTTTGCAAACATTTTCTCCCATTCTGTGAATTCGCCTTTTCATTTTCTTTATGGTTTCCTTAAAACTTCTGAGTTTAATTAAGTCCCATTGGTTTATTTTGTTTTTATTTCCATTATTCTAGGAGATAGCTTGGAAAGGATATTGCTGTGATTTAGTGTAAAGACTCTCCTGACTATGTTTTCCTCTAAGAGTTTTATATTCAGTCTTATGTTTAGGTCTTTCATTCATTTGGAGTATATTTTTGTGTATGATACTAAAGAATGATCTATTTTCATTTACTTGCATTTATCTGTCCAATTTCCCCAGCACCATTTGTTGATTAGACTGTATTACTTCCATTGCATCCTTTGTCATAGATTAATTGACCATAGGTGTGTGTGTGTGTTTATTTCTGGGCTTTCAATCTCATCCCATTGATCTATATTTCTGTTTTTGTGCTTGTTTCATACTGTTTTGATTACTTTAACATTGTAGCATAATCTGAGGTCAGGGAGCCTGATTTCTTTCTTAAGATTACTCTGACTATTAAGGGTCTTTTGTATCGCCATACAAATTTTAGGATTGATTTTGCTCTAGTTGCATGGAAAATACTATTTTCAGTTTAATAGGTATTGTACTGATTCTATAAAATGCCATGGGTAGTATTGATTGGATGTGACAATTCAAGAACATGTTACATTTTTCCATCAGTTTATAATATCTTCACTTCTTCCATCAGCAAATTAAAGTTTTCAGGTACAGGTTTTTTCTTATCCTTAGGTATGTTGCTACAGTTAAGTCACTCAGTCATGTCCAACTCTGTGTGACCCTATAGATAGCAGCCCACCAGGCTCTGCCGTCCGTGGGATTCTCCAGGCAAGAACACAGGAGTGGGTTGCCATAGACATTACTTTCCCAACAAAGGTCCGTCTAGTCAAGGCTGTGGTTTTTCCAGTGGTCATGTATGGATGTGAGAGTTAGACTGTGAAGAAAGCTGAACACTGGAGAATTGATGCTTTTGAACTGTGGTGTTGGAGAAGACTCTTGAGAGTACCTTGGACTGCAAGGAGGTCCAACCAGTCCATTCCAAAGGAGATCAGCCCTGGGTTTTGTTTTTTGTTGGTTTTTTTGTTTTTGTTTTTGTTTTTGTTTTTTGAAGGAATGATGCTAAAGCTGAAACACCAGTACTTTGGTCACTTCATGCGAAGAACTGACTCATTGGAAAAGACTCTGATGATGGGAGGGATTGGGGGCAGGTGGAGAAGGGGACAACAGAGGATGAGATGGCTGGATGGCATCACCAGCTCGATGGATGTGAGTGTGAGTGAACTCCGGGAGTTGGTGATGGACAGGGAGACTTGGCGTGCTGCGATTCATGGGGTCACAAAGAGTTGGAGATGACTGAGCGACTGAACTGAACCAAGTATGTTTATCCCTAGGTATTTATTCTTTTAGGTACAATAGTAAGTGGAATTGCTTCTTTACTTTCACTTTATGATCTTTTTATTTGTTTTTCTTTTTTGCCTTAGAAAATGTAGCTACTTTTTATACATGTAAAGATGTTCTTACAACTAAATAGAGGAAGATGCAAAGTTCCAATGATCACTTTATCCATTTCTAGGCTAGATCATGTTATCTTTGTCACAGTCCCAATTATTTACTTATTTATTTATTTAATTGGAGGATAATTACTTAACAAGATTGTGTTGGTTTCTGCCATACAATGACACAAATATGTCAAAGCTATGTATATTTGTGTATATGTGTGAATGCATATATGTATACACACTATATATATATACATATTGAGTTTTCTCCTGCTCCCCTCATTCTACCACTCTAGGTCATGTCAGAGGGCCAGACAGGCTCCTTGTGTTATATAGAAGCTTCACACTCTATAACACACAGCAGTGTATATATGTCAATTCAATGCTACATTCTCAATTCATCCTATCCTCTCCTCCCCTTAGTGTGTCCACAAGTTTGTTCTCTATATCTGTATCATCTCCATTCCTGCCCTGCAAATAGATTTATCAGTACCATTTTTCTAAATTTCATATAAATATGTTAATATATAACACTTGTTTTTCTCTGTTTGGCTTATTTCACTTTGTATAACAGGCTCTAGGTTCATCTACTTGACTTCAACTGATTCACTTTAATTCTGTTATGTGGCCAAATAATATTCTATCGCATACATGTATCACTTCTCTTTTATCCATTTTTCTTTTGATGGATATTTAGATTGCTTCCAAGTCCTGGTTAATATAAATAGTGCTTTGATTGAGGTATATATACTTTATATAAGCTATGGTTTTCTCAGGGTATATTCCTGATGCCTCAGCAGTAAAGAATCTGCATACAGTTCAATAGCTGCAGGAAATGTGGATTCATTCCCTAGGTGAAGATCCCCTGGAGGAGAGTAGGGAAACCCACTCAAGGATTCTTGCCTGGAGAAACCTATGAACAGAGGAGCCTGGAGGATTACAGTCCATAGGGTCGAAAAGAGTCAGACACAACTGAAGCAACTTAGCACACATGTGCATGAATGCCCATGAATGAAATTACACTGTCATATTATAGTTTTATTTCTAGTTTTTTAAAGAAATTTCTATAATGTTCTCCATAGGCTGTATCATTTTATATTCCCCAAATCATGTGAGATAGTTCCCTTATCTCTACATCCTCTCCAGCATTTACTGTTTGTAGAATTTTTGATGAGGGTCATTCTGATTGGTAGAAAGTGATACCTCATTGTACTTTGGATTGCATTCCTCTGGTAAAGAGCAATATTGAGCATATTTCCATGTGTTTGCTGGCCATCTGTATGTCTTCTTTGGAGAAACTTCTGTTTAGAACTTTCTCCTCATTTTTGATTGGGTTGTTTTTCTGATTTTGAACTGCATGAAATGTTTATTTACTCTGGAAACTAATCCTTTCTCAGTTGTTTTATTTGCCATTATTTTCTCCCAATCTGAATCTATCTTTTCATCTTGCTAATATTTTTTCCTTTTTGTGCAAAAACTTTTAAGTTTAATTAGGTCTGACTCGTTTATTTTTTATTTATTTATTTTAATTGGAGGCTAATTACTTTACAATATTGTAGTGGTTTTGCTATACATTGAAATGAATCATCCATGGGTATATATGTGTTATAATTCCATTACTCTAGGAGATGGGTCATAGAAGATATTACCGCAATTTTTTTTCACAGTATTTAGCCTGTTTTCCTCTACAAGTGTTATTGTTTCTCGACTTTAAGTTTCTAATCCATTTTTAGTTTATTTTTGTGTATGGTACTAGGGAGTATTCTGATATTATTTTTTTTACATGTAGCTGTCCAGCTTTTCCAGCACTACTCACTGACAAACTGTTCTCTTCATTGTTTTCTCTTTCCTCCTTCCTCAAATTTAAAGTGCTCATAGGTGCATAGATTGACCTCTGGGCTTTCTAATTGCTCTTTTGTGCCAGCACCATACTGTCTTGATTACTGGAACTTTGAAGTGTGAAGAATGGAAGACTAATTTCTTCAGCTCTTTTTCTCTTTCTCAAGATGTCTATGGCAATTTGGGGCCTTTTGCATTTCCACACAAATGGTATACATTTTTTTTGTTCCAGTTCTGTGAAAAAAAATCTCATTGATAATCTGATAGGTCTTACTTTGAATCTCTAGATTGCTTTGCACAGTATAGTCATTTTCAAAATATCCATTCTTCCCATCTAAGTGCATGGTGTATCTCATCAGCTGTTTATATTATCTTTAATTTCTTTCATCAGTGTCATGGTTTTCTGCACACAGATCTTTTATCTCTTTCACAAGGTTTTATCTTTTCAATTATTAATATAATGTATCATGCTGATTGATTTGCATATGTTGAAGAATCTTTGCATCTCTGGGATAAAACCCACTTGGTCTGGTATATGGTCCTTTTAATGTTTTGTTCA